>CAMRHE010001414.1:25000-105905 GCA_947044405.1 Leptodactylus fallax | reverse complement strand
CTATGATACTACCTCCTATGTACAAGAATATAACTACTATAATACTACCTCCTATGTACAAGAATATAACTACTATAATACTGCCCCCTATGTACAAGAATATAACTACTATAATACTACCTCCTATGTACAAGAATATAACTACTATAATACTACCTCCTATGTACAAGAATATAACTACTATAATACTGCTCCTATGTACAAGAATATAACTACTATAATACTGCTCCTATGTACAAGAATATAACTACTATAATACTGCTCCTATGTACAAGAATATAACTACTATAATACTACCTCCTATGTACAAGAATATAACTACTATAATACTGCTCCTATGTACAAGAATATAACTACTATAATACTGCCCTCTATGTACAAGAATATAACTACTATAATACTGCCCCCTATGTACAAGAATATAACTACTATAATACTACTCCTATATACAAGAATATAACTACTATAATACTGCTCCTATGTACAAGAATATAACTACTATAATACTGCTCCTATGTACAAGAATATAACTACTATAATACTGCTCCTATGTACAAGAATATAACTACTATAATACTACTCCTATGTACAAGAATATAACTACTATAATACTGCTCCTATGTACAAGAATATAACTACTATAATACTGCTCCTATGTGCAAGAATATAACTACTATAATACTGCTCCTATGTACAAGAATATAACTACTATAATACTACCTCCTATGTACAAGAATATAACTACTATAATACTGCTCCTATGTACAAGTATATAACTACTATAATACTGCTCCTATGTACAAGAATATAACTACTATAATACTGCTCCTATGTGCAAGAATATAACTACTATAATACTGCTCCTATGTACAAGAATATAACTACTATAATACTGCCCCCTATGTACAAGAATATAACTACTATAATACTACTCCTATATACAAGAATATAACTACTATAATACTGCTCCTATGTACAAGAATATAACTACTATAATACTGCTCCTATGTACAAGAATATAACTACTATAATACTGCTCCTATGTACAAGAATATAACTACTATAATACTACTCCTATGTACAAGAATATAACTACTATAATACTGCTCCTATGTACAAGAATATAACTACTATAATACTGCTCCTATGTGCAAGAATATAACTACTATAATACTGCTCCTATGTACAAGAATATAACTACTATAATACTACCTCCTATGTACAAGAATATAACTACTATAATACTACCTCCTATGTACAAGAATATAACTACTATAATACTGCCTCCTATGTACAAGAATATAACTACTATAATACTGCTCCTATGTACAAGAATATAACTACTATAATACTGCCCCTATATACAAGAATATAACTACTATAATACTACTCCTATGTACAAGAATATAACTACTATAATACTGCCCCCTATGTACAAGAATATAACTACTATAATACTGCTCCTATGTACAAGAATATAACTACTATAATACTACTCCTATGTACAAGAATATAACTACTATAATACTGCTCCTATGTACAAGAATATAACTACTATAATACTGCTCCTATGTACAAGAATATAACAACTATAATACTACCTCCTATGTACAAGAATATAACTACTATAATACTGCTCCTATGTACAAGAATATAACTACTATAATACTGCTCCTATGTACAAGAATATAACTACTATAATACTGCTCCTATATACAAGAATATAACTACTATAATACTACTCCTATGTACAAGAATATAACTACTATAATACTACCTCCTATGTACAAGAATATAACTACTATAATACTGCTCCTATGTACAAGAATATAACAACTATAATACTACCTCCTATGTACAAGAATATAACTACTATAATACTGCTCCTATGTACAAGAATATAACTACTATAATACTGCTCCTATGTACAAGAATATAACTACTATAATACTGCCCCCTATGTACAAGAATATAACTACTATAATACTGCCCCTATATACAAGAATATAACTACTATAATACCGCTCCTATGTACAAGAATATAACTACTATAATACTACCTCCTATATAAAAGTTCTTTGCAATACAATGTGTAAAACTATCAGGTATGCAGTATAGAAGCTATCATGCGGTTTTAGGATTATGTGACCCTGGGGTGACACACCTGGTTTAGGGACAGTATGATGGTTCCAGGTAGGGTGACCGAGAGGAATTGTTTCAGTTCTAGAGAATCGTTGGCACCAGACGTCACCTGTAGGGGATACAATGTTACTTTATATAATACACCCCTCCCCCCATTTACTGCTATTGACCTCTCACCTCCCAGGCCATGTCCTTCATTTCTGACCCTGCAGTGAGCTCTTGCAGGTTCCAGTCCAGTAGAGGGCAGGTGCGCAGAAGGTGGGACTTATTTTTGGGCAGATCCTCATCATTACACAACCAATCAGGAAGTAGGATTAGCCTAATGATAGAGACATTAGAATTGTTTCATTCTGTGTGAAGATATTATTATGTAATTATTCATCATCACCTGCTCTCCACACTAATGATTTCTACTTCATCCTGGAGGATCTGAGACACCTGCAGAAAATAAAGATGGACTGTAGTCACTGACCACAGCAGAAGTGTCCATACTGAGAGTGACATCATGATCTTAGATTGTCACAGCCCCGCCCCCTGTTACTGACATCACTGATATATAATGACATGTGATCAGACATGAGATCCGCACACCTTATACCACAGTACAGCTATTCATCTATTACTACTGACAACCAGCTGTATATATCATGTCTGAGAGGTTGTCACAGCCCCGCCCCCTGTTACTGACATCACTGATATAATATAATGACATGTGATCAGACATGAGATCCGCACACCTTATACTACAGTACAGCTATTCATCTATTACTACTGACAACCAGCTGTATATATCATGTGTGAGAGGTTGTCACAGCCCCCGCCCCCTCTTACTGACATCACTGATATAATGACATGTGATCAGACATGAGATCCGCACCTTATACTACAGTACAGCTATTCATCTATTACTACTGACACCCAGCTGTATATATCATGTGTGAGAGGTTGTCACAGCCCCGCCCCCTGTTACTGACATCACTGATATAATGACATGTGATCAGACATGAGATCCGCACACCTTATACTACAGTACAGCTATTCATCTATTACTACTGACACCCAGCTGTATATATCATGTGTGAGAGGTTGTCACAGCCCCGCCCCCTGTTACTGACATCACTGATATAATGACATGTGATCAGACATGAGATCCGCACACCTTATACTACAGTACAGCTATTCATCTATTACTACTGACAACCAGCTGTATATATCATGTGTGAGAGGTTGTCACAGCCCCGCCCCCTGTTACTGACATCACTGATATAATGACATGTGATCAGACATGAGATCCGCACACCTTATACTACAGTACAGCTATTCATCTATTACTACTGACACCCAGCTGTATATATCATGTGTGAGAGGTTGTCACAGCCCCGCCCCCTGTTACTGAACCAGCCATTACACGTTCATCCCCGCACTCACCATTATTACAGTTGCTTTCTCTCCACCCAACAGTCGGAACCCCGATGCTCCGTCTTCCACCCATCCCCTGGCAGTGTCCTACATAGAATAGATTGGAGTTAGAGAGGTTCGGCTCACACTAGCACTTGGTTTCCGTCCTTCGGGTCCACATGGGGACCCTAAGGACGGAATCCTGTCCGCCTAAAAAGTGGTTACCCGTGGAAACCTGTAGAGCCCATAGACTATAATGGGGTGAGCCGGGTTCCTGCCTGGTTTCCGCTGATTTTATACCGATCTCTGCCCACTATTGATTCTCGGGCGGATTTGCCTGAACGCCAGTGTGAGCCTAGTGTAAATCTGTGAAGCTGCTGAACTTGCTGTTATATGGAGCCTTGTGTGTGGAGCAAGCAGTGATGTTACTAGCTGATAACAGAGAACAGTAGCCTCTGACAAGACATGACTGCAGATCTACTGATGGGATGGTTACAAAGTCAGAATCTTTGGTAGATCGGGAGGTCTAGAGAGTCCCAAATATAATGAGAACCAGCAACAAAGAGCAGCAAAACTGCCCCCCGGGGTAATCCTAACACACAGGAGCACAGGGGAGGGGGCACATGAAGTATCAGCCTTCTGCTCCTGCCATGTACAGCTGCAGAGGTGAAATGTTGAAGAAAATTAAAAAGAAAAAAAAAGCGGCCCCTGGGGATGGGGGAGGGGGTCCATGTCTGAGGGAGGAGACAGTGGATATCCAAAAGACATCTGTACCTGAGGAAGGAAACAGTGAACCTCGAAACGTGTTGCACTTGG
Organism: Leptodactylus fallax; assembly: GCA_947044405.1. Taxonomy (NCBI): domain Eukaryota; kingdom Metazoa; phylum Chordata; class Amphibia; order Anura; family Leptodactylidae; genus Leptodactylus; species Leptodactylus fallax. The sequence goes on along the minus strand of CAMRHE010001414.1, from coordinate 101,549 downwards.
TTATGCATTTTTTTTTTTTTTTTTATTTCATTTTTAAAACACACTTTAACTTTAGGCAGCGCACCAGGAGTCTGTCCTTTATCCCAACATCATCCAATCCCAGAGTGACATCATCCAATCCCAGAGTGACATCATCCAATCCCAGGGTGACATCATCCAATGTGACATCATCCATCAAACTAAACAATATATAAACTCCCTTTCCCTATTAAAAACAATGTATGATACCAACTATAACGTATAAGGCTAGGTTCACACTTGCGTTTGAGCACTCCACCACTGAATCTGCATAAAGTCGGCAGAGATATACAGTAAGCCCTGCAAGGAGCATTTTTCTTTCCCCCGGTTTCCTTATAAAAACAGCGTAAACCCAGCAGACCCCATTATAGGCTATGGGGTCCATGGGTTTCCATGTGTAACCACTTTTCATAAGACAGGGGTTCCATTTTGCGGCTCCCCAAGCGGACCCGAAGGACGGAAACCTGAATGCTAGTGTGAACATAGAACAGAATGGTGGAGCAGGAAGCCTTTAGCATTATTGCTATACTGTCACTTGGACATAGACGGAATATATTGTAGCATCAGCAGCGCACACAGAAATGGCGGCCGGTACCTGCCTAACTGACTGACTCCCATCTCTCTCTATAGTCTCTCTCTCATCACTTTAATCCTCGAAGGACATTTGGACGTTAATGCTCGGCGACTTTTTTTCATATTTTCCTTCCTCCGTCTTCCAATTTTCATAATTTTTTTATTTTTCTGTTAACATAGCTGAGGGCTTATACTTTGTGAGACGAGTTGTACTTTTAATTGGCACCATTTTGGGGTACATATAATGTTTTGATGAGCTTTTATTATTTTAACATTTAAGGGGGGGGGGGTGTGTGTGTATAAAAAAAAAAAATATAAAACTTATATTGCATTTTGTTAGCAATTTTGGCAACTTTGACCAACGGGTCATTCCGATTACGACGATACCATATTTATATTGGTTTTATCATGTTTCACCACATTTCCTACTAAAACATTTTTGACAATGAAGGATTTTCCTGGTGTCACCGTATGCTGACCCCTATACCTGTATTACTGTGCTGTAGTCTGTATATGTGGTCTCTAGTTTGCTGTATATATCAGGGCTTGTTATTTGGGATAAATAACGCTATTTTTGGATAATGCGGAGACTTATATGCACATAGGCATGCAAACAGGTTTCTTTTCTTTATTCTGTTTACATTGTGTTTTCGAAATTAAAAGGTGGATTTTTTTTAAAAACTTTATTTTTCACCATCTTTTCCTGTCCCACAAGGGGGACTTCTATCTGGGATCTGCTGATCCCCAGTGCAATGTATAACCATACATCGTATTGCAATACACAGGGCCGTTTTAATACATTAGGGGGCCCTGTTCATATTATGTGGCTGCACCCCCAACATAATTTAATTTTCCCATAACTAGCCCCCTCAACCACCACACAGCAAAACAAGGAATACTCACCTAACCTTGTTCCTATGGACCTGCAGGCTCCGGCTGTAATGATGCCTGCGGCTCGGCGCTCATTGCGCTTCCCTTCCACAGACATCTGCAGCCAAATCTCCATGCTCCACTATTGTATTCAACCTCTGTGTGCTAAGGAAACAGATAGAGTTGAAATCACTGCCTGCCGCCCGGAACAGCACCCGAAATGCGGAACTGTCCAGCTCGATCCGGGGCGACTGAGGGGGCCTCCGCAACCATAGGGCCCGGTGTAGCTGTACCGTTGACCCTATGGTTAAAGTAGCCCTGGCAGTACATTACACATAGGCTCCCTATGTGCAATAGGGATAGGAGCCCCCTGATGGCAACCCCCTTGGACCCTGCAATGTCATCACAGGGAAGTTGAGCGGTGCCGATCTTTCCCCGAATCACCCAATGCTGCGATTGCTGTTGATCACGGCATCTGTGGGGTTAAGTTGTCGGAGTATTTTCTGACTCTGGTGGCTAGTCCCATGTCTCAGCTATATAAGTCTACATGCAGACTGTGTGCAGTGTATAGGTCAGGAAAAACGGCACAGATGACACACGGCTTGGTATCGGTGATTCTCACTGGCCCCTACACTGAGGCCTTGTGTACACGACCATACTTTACATCAGCAATTGTGGATCAAAGTACGGACACATTCATTTCTATGGGCCTGTACACAGAGCGCTAGTTTTTGCAGCCATGTGTCCGGGCCATAGTGAAAAGCCTCAAAATATAGAGCAGGTTCTATAGCAGTCCCTATACTGGTCCAGGTTTGCAGCCTAGTCTATTCATTCAATGTATGGGTCAGTGAAAATCACGGATGACAAACTGATACCAATCCATGCGTCATCCATGCCGTTTTTACTGACCTGTACACTACACACGTCATCTGCATGTAGCCTTATGAATGGACCAAGCCCCAAGTATGGACAGGTAGAGGTATGGACAGGTAGAGACAGGGACAGGACCGGTAGAGACAGGGACAGGACCGGTAGAGACAGGGACAGGACCGGTAGAGACAGGGACAGGACCGGTAGAGACAGGGACAGGACCGGTAGAGACAGGGACAGGACAGGTAGAGACAGGGACAGGACCGGTAGAGACAGGGACAGGACAGGTAGAGACAGGGACAGGACCGGTAGAGACAGGGACAGGACCGGTAGAGACAGGGACAGGACCGGTAGAGACAGGGACAGGACCGGTAGAGACAGGGACAGGACCTGCTCCATATTTTGCAGCTCTTCACTATGGCCTGGACACATACCTGCAAAAACTACCACTGTGTGTACAGGCCCATATTAATGAATTTAACTGTACTTTGATCTGCAATTGTGGATAAAAAACATGGTCGTGTGCACGAGGCCCAATACAGCCGGATGTCATGTGCTGATACAGCTCCTGTGCCCGCGGCATGCAAGTGATGTAATATCTCTATATTCTACATCAGTGAATCATCTCGTCCAGGTAACTCCTCACTGCTCTTACAGTAAAGAATCCTGGTCACCTCTAGAGACTAAACCTTCATTCGTCCCACAGGAGGGGGCGCTCTTGTGTACAGTTCATTCACATCCATCCTCTCCTGCAGTATTATACAACACTCCTCACCTTCAGCCTCTGGAGGTGATGGCCGTCATATTCCTTAAGGACCTCGACCTCCATGATGATGTGCACACCTGGGAATATGAGGAGCACACAGTCAGGGCTTTGTGCATCTTTGGTGCCATCACACAAAGCATGGCATCCACTTACCGTATCGCTGGCCTTCCTCCACCAGAACTCTCAGACCCGGGTTTATCACGTCCTCCTCGGTGAGGGTCAAACCACCACAGCCTAGGGAAGACGCCTCATATATCCTGGGGGCCACATCTGTAAGAGACAAGGGACAAGTAGTCAGTGACCACCCTGCCATATCATGTGACACCATGTAACGCACATTGGGAGAAGTGCGGAGCAACCACCCATGGCAACCAACAACTCCTCTTACCTTCTGATGCTTTTCTGCTCCTCCTGTCAGGGTGTCATGGCTTCCTACCCTACCTGTTGCTATGTGGCCGCTGATCCCAAAAAGATGTAGTGAGATCAGCTGCTGGGCACAGACTACAGAACTCCTGTTCTCAAGTGCCCCTCACTGACTGTCCAGAAAGGTAAGGGACATGGATACCGACCCTCCCCGGTATACACATATCGGTCATCAGGACAGGGCGCACCATCATAGGTCACATACTACATGCAATGGCTATGAGGAGGGGGCTTCAGTAGCAAAGCTGTTGTGAAATCACATACACATGACGTCGCGCGGACCCCCACACTCTATACACGACGTCGCGCGGACCCCCCACACTCTATACACGACGTCGGGCGGACCCCCACACTCTATACACGACGTCGCGCGGACCCCCACACTCTATACACGACGTCGCGCGGACCCCCACACTCTTTATACAACATTATACTCCAACACCCTCACGATAATCACACGCATGCACTCACCTTACATAGCTCTGGCCAGCAGCATGCTGGGACTTGTAGTTTCATACAAACCACAGATAGACAATAAGACAAAACTCAGGAAACAGCCTGACCTCTCACTTCCCACCACTGTATTGAATCCATCCACCATGTCCCATCTCCTCTTACATGAAACTCACCGGTCTGAGGCCGCACTCCTGTATGGCGGCAGATCACTCGACGCTGGTGCCAGGCGCTGGCAGGAAAGGGCTCGTATGCTTGGAAAATAACGACAAGGGCAAAACTGATGAGCGCAACAAGTGATGCCCAGAAACCGATCAACAGCCCCCGGCGTAGATATGCCCAGAAGCGGGCGTCCTGCTGTTCCCTCTGCAGCCCCAGGAGTGGCTGTGACTCCATAGCTATATGGCAATGTCTCCCCCTTCCTCACATCTTATACTCCAGTATTTGCTGAACAGACAATCACGGGCAGGTGTGAAAAGGAGGGGCACATTCTACATCAAGCCGCCCCACCCTGGACATCAGCCGACACAGCTCTGCTACATCTGTAACAACAGTGCCAAAACCAGGGACAGCAGGGGCTGAGAATACACTGCAGAAATGGCGTATTCTACAATTATACTGGCGCCTTTCTATATTGTATTCAAACAGTAGTTTGTATAGTGGTGATGAAACATGGCAAATGCACACTGGGAGATTGATAGTTTACCATCATGCAGATGGAGGAGCAACAAATGCAGTATGAGATGCAGAACTGCAACCCCTCCCCAGCATCAGCCGCCATTATAGGGCTATTACCTTATAATACACATCAGGTATGAGCCTGACATCTGGGGGACTGCAGATGAGGATGGAATATATATAGGGATCATCTGGACATGGGGGGGATACAGAGGGGGTTATTTATCATCTGCCCCCTTTTTGGCCCTATTATTTACAGGTGCGCCTTTTTTACACTAGTTTTCCTGCGGTGTCTATTTATGATGTCAGCGCAGCGCCTTGTTACATGTTGTGCACCTGTGTTTAGATTCGCCTGTTTAGGCTATGTGTACTTTGCTCCTTTTGTAAAAACGAAGCCCATAAGAAAGTCGCACAAACGCAGTTGCTATACCACCCCATTCTGAATTTTTTTCTAGCTTCCCAGTACATTGTACAGACTATTAAATGGTACCATTACAATTATAATTTGTCGCGCAAACATTAAGCCCTCCTATGGCTCTAAGAATGAAAACATAATAATGGCTTTTGGAAGGTGGGGAGTAAAAAACAAAAAGCAAAAATTATAAAATGGCTGCATCAGGAAGGGGTTAAGGCCCACCTATAAGAGGCAGAAACACACACACAACACTTATATGATGTGCAGCAATGGAAAAAATATTTATTGAGGGTTGGAAAGCAAATTTCAGATTTCCTGGTCGTCTGTCAGCAGCCCACCATGGGGATTTAAAAAGCAGTGTCATAGGGAGGAGATTCTGTCACCTTGTCAAACACTGTTTTCCAGAAGGCCAAATCCTGGGAAGCCAGGACATCCAGTCTGTCGTGCCCAATAAAGATGGCAGGAGAGGACCTTGTTGTCGCTTTCCATATCTGTTGAAATGGAACCCAATCGAACTCTGCCCAGGATGCTGAAGTAGCCCGAGAGGATTGAACTCTCAAAGAAACCAGTGAAGCCTGACCTGAATGGAAAAGCATTCTCTGATGGTGTCTTTGATCCACCAAGCCAGAGTGGACTTACTTGTCTTCTGACCTTGGAACGTCTATGAAGCTGTAAGCATAAGGATTCAGATATTCCTAATGGCTGACTCATTTCCAGATATGACATGACTGCCCTTCTTACATATAAGCTATGTAGAGCTTTTTGATGATCATCTTCCGTTCTGGAAAGAAAAGGGTTGGAATTATCTCCTGATGGATATTAGAGATGGATGGAGGGAACTTTAGGCACAAAATTGGGTAAAGGTCACATAATTAAACAGTCGTCATGTAGATCTGGATCTTTACATCACAGGGCCTGTAATTTACTAATTCTTCTTGTAGACCTGATGGTGACTAAGGCTAGGTTCACACCTGCACATCTCCGTAGGAGACTACGCCTCAGATTCCGTCTAAAGTCGGCGGAGAGACATGTCCTGTTTAGAAACCCGACGGACACCCAGCGGACCCCATTATAGTCTATAGCCGTGATGGCGAACCTATGGCACGCGCGCCGTCGCCATGATCGCTCACTAATGGGGAATCCGGTACAGGATTCCCTATTAGTGAGCGATCGCATCTTTCGGCTGAGCTGTCAGTGTAGGCCGAGGTCCGGACCGCGGCCTACACTGACTGCAGAGTGTAACCTCTGCCCCGACGCAGGCGTGATGACGTCAGTCATCAGCGCACGTGAGCGGAAGGAGGAGGAGGAGGATGTTCTTCATGGGACTAGGTAAGTAATATTAACTACTGTGTGGGGCCCCACTGTGAAGCATAAGCTACTGTATGGGGGCCCACTGTGAAGCATAAGCTACTGTATGGGGGCCCACTGTGAAGCATACACTACTGTGTGGGGCCCCACTGTGAAGCATATAATACTGTGTGGGGCCCCGCTGTGAAGCATATACTACTGTGTGGGGCCCCACTGTGAAGCATAAACTACTGTGTGGGGCCCCACTGTGAAGCATACACTACTGTGTGGGGCCCCACTGTGAAGCATACACTACTGTGTGGGGCCCCACTGTGAAGCATACACTACTGTGTGGGGCCCCACTGTGAAGCTTATACTACTGTGTGGGGGCCATTCTGGAGCATATACTACTATGTGGGGGCCTCTGTGGAGCATATACTACTGTGTGGGGCCCCACTGTGAAGCATAAACTACTGTGTGGGGGCCATTCTGGAGCATATACTACTATGTGGGGGCCACTTCAGATCGAATTGTACTATGTGGAGGCCTCTGTGGAGCATATAATACTGAGTGGGGGCCATTCTGGAGCATATAATATTGTCTGGGGGCCACTATGGAGTACATTGTACTGTGTGGGGGCCTTCACTATTTATATCACACAGGATCTGTTTTATAGCAGACATGTGATATTAGTACAGGCTGTAATAACATTGCACGGTCACTATAAAACAGATCCTGGTTAATTTAGGGTTAAATTGCCACGTTGGCACTTTGCGATAATTTAGTGGGTTTTTGGTTGCCATTTGGGCACTCGGTCTCTAAAAGGTTCGCCATCACTGGTCTATAGTGTCCACGGGTAGCTCTCCCTCTTACAGGTCCCCATGCGGACCCGAATGACGGAGAGACAAATGCTAGTGTGAACCTAGCGCAAAAAGAGAGTTTTGAAGGTAATGCAGTTGTGCTAAACAGTTTCCATACCCCGGCAGATTTTTTTGTTTTTTGTCCTTTTTTTCAGAGAATATGAAAGATAACACAAAACCTTTTCCTCCGCTCATGGTTAGTGTTTGGCTGAAGCCATTTATTGTCAGACTTCTGGGTTTTCTCTTTATAAATCATAATGACAACCAAAAACATCAAAATGCCCCTGTTCAGTTGTTAATAGCGTGTTTTGCCCCCTTGGAGTCTTTTGTGCTAGTTGTGGATGAGGCTCTTTATTTTCTCAGATGGGTCTCCAGTTCCTGTATATTCCTGGGCTGTCTTGCATGTCCTGCGCACTTGAGATCTCCCCAGAGGGGCTCAGTGATATTGAGGTCAGGAGACTGAGATGGCCGCTCCAGAACCTTCACTTTCTTCTGCTGTAGCCAATGACAGGTCGCCTTGGCCTTGTGTTTTGGATGGTTGTCATGTTGGGACATCCAAGTCCGTCCCATGCGCAGCTTCCTGGCTGATGAGGGCAGATTTGCCTCCAGTATTTGCTGATAACGCGCTGCATTCATCTTTCCTTCAGCTTTGGCCAAGTTTCCTGAGCCTTTGAAGCTCACACATCCCCACATCATCAGTGATCCACCTCCGGGCCTTACAGTAGGAATGGGGCTCCTTCCATCATAGGCCTTGTTGACACCTCTCCGAATGTAACCTTTATGGTTGTGGCCAAAAAGTGTGATTTTTGTCTCATCCCTCCAAATGACCTTGTTCCAGAAGTTTTGAGACTTGTCTCTGTGCTGTTTGGCGTATTGAAGATGAGATTCTTTGTGGCATTTGCGCAGTAATGGCTTTCTTCTGGCGACTCCACCATGCAGCCCATTTGTCTTCAAGTGCCTCCTTATTGTGCATCTTGAAACGGCCGCACTGTAACGTCTCTGCCTGTTCGGGTCTCGGCGCCAACCTCCGCTCACACGCTGTGGCGAAGGAGGCGTGTTCAGTTTGGTTCTTTGTGTAGGTTTCTTGTTGCTCAGTCTGAACATGGTCCTAGACTATGTATTGGACTTCCGGCCACACCCGTGTTCTGAGCATTTCTCTCTGGACTGCATAGAGTTAATCTCTTCCTGGCCTGTGTGATTGACAGCCTGTGTACCTGTCAGGTCTGGGGCTGGGCCCAGACTTTCTTTATACAGGATGTCACTTTCTCAGCAAGTCGCGGGTTATTGCTCTGTCTTTGCCTGCTCTCCTTATTATATCCCTTGCTACTTTGTTACCTGATTCTCTGACCCTTTGGCTTGCCCCTGACTATTCTCTTGGATTTTGACTTTGTACTGCTTTGCTCGTTTGTTACTGACCCCTTGGCTTGCTCACTCTGCTTCTGTGTTGTTTTTGTCTTGTCCTGTTCTTTGTGTCACTTACCCAGTATAGGGCTTGTCTTCAGGTTGTCCTTTTACCAGTTAGGGTAACTGAGGCAATAGGAAGGGACAGTGGCTGGGGTGAGATTAGGGCTCGCTTGTCTCTGTCCTTCCTCCCAGACTCGGCAGTAGTGTCAGGGTATTGCTACGGTTGGCAAGACCCTTACACGCACTGATAGTTTTCAGAGAGTCCTGTATTTCAGCTGGTGTTATGTGGGGGGTTTTCTTTGCAGCCCAAACAATTCTCCAGGCAGTTGTGGCCGAAATTTTGGTTGGTCTACCTGACCGTAGTTTGGTTTCTGGGCATGTTATCAGGCCAAAAGCACCAGGGGATGGGAACTTGTGAACAGGGGCATTATGATTTAAAAAGAGAAAACCCAGAAGTCTGACAATAAATGGCTTCAGCCAACCACTAACCATGAGTGGAGAAACATTTTTTGTGTTATCAGTCATATTCTCTGAAAAAAGGCCAAAAAAAAAAATCTAAAAATCTGCCGGGGTATGTAAACTTTTTAGCACAACTGTATGCTTCACAGTTTGCTTGGAGAAAAGGCTCACAGGGAGGAGCCATTAGAGCTTTCAGGACTAGCGGACTGGATTTTGGGCTGCAGGATTCATGTTCCTGATGGCCTTGAAAAATCTTCATACAAGGGAGCTATTGGAAAGCATTGTTTGCAATTTGGGATTGATGGCCATGAAGCGGACCTTAACTGTATTATAGTTCCTTTATTAATTCCTTACTGAAGAAATTGGAGTATTGATGAAAATTGAACGTTATTAGAGAAGCAACAGGTTTCTAGATTTTCCAGACTTCTGGCCTCCAAGTACAGTTGTTGTAACTCCATCCAGAAACACTCAAGGTTTTTAAGGCTTTCCGCTCAGCCTTCAGGCCATCACATGTAATCTGGGAAGACACCTTTGGATGGAAGACACCTTTCTGCATTAGTAAGTCTTGTCGAATTGGAATCCTCCAAAATCTGCCTCTCAAAAGATGTTGCATGACAAATAGGGGAACACAGCTGTGGCTTTTGCTTTCTCGTCTAAATTTTTTCTGAAGGAGCCTCAGATGCAGAGGAAATGCATAGATCAGTTTGCTGGTAAAGCCGATTGATAGCCCTATGGCCAACGAGATGTCCCTTTGGGGAGGGAGAGTAGAACTTCTTAAGTTAGTTTTTGCATTGTCCCAGGATGCTAGTATATCCATACCTTTTTGACCCATCGTCTGAGAGATTTCTTTGAAGATTCCCATATTTGGGCTCCACTCTCCTGGTCGTAATGTATTTCTGCTTTACCAGTCCGCGTTTTGGTTCTCCTTGTATATGGGCTGCTGCTATGTTCTAAAAATTCAGCCCAATCCATTATACATCTGCAATCCCTGGAGAGTTGTTGGCTCCTGGTGTCCCCGTTATTTTATACAGTACGCAGATGTCAGGTTGTCCTTCTGTATCAGGGCACTTCGGTTCTGGAGTACGGGAGGAAATTGATGAAGTGGTAGCTCGATTACCCTCACTTGTTTCACATTGGATGAAAGACTCTGGGCGACCATTGTTGTTGTACCCACTGGTTCTGTACATGGGCACACCAGCCTGAGGGGGAAACATCCATAGGGAGAGTCACTTTAGGATGATGAGTCAGAATCTTCCCCAAAGAATATCTGTGAGGATTCAATCACCTTTTCAAATCTAGCTTGTAAAGGGTGGACAAAGAGACTTTCTTGTCTAGCTGAGTTGGTCTTGTCCCATGCTTACAGTATTTGATTAAAGACATCTTATATGGGCACAGGGGACCATGTTGATTGAGGACGTTGGCGAACCCAATACTCTTATGGTGGTCCTGACAGAGCTCTTGTGGGCAGATATTATGTGAGAAATTTTATTCACAATCTTCTACCTTCTTTCTTGCCCTAAGAATACGATCTCCTGGACTGGAGTAAGTTGCAATTTTTTTTTTCTGTTTATTAGGAAACCATGATTCTCCCAGAATCTTCAAAGTCGTCTGAAGATGAAGACGGCAAGTCTCTCAGGATGGAGAAATAAGAAGCCAGTCCTCCAGATACAGACAGGTATGACGGTCACCCCTTGTAGGGGCAGGGCTACTGTTAGGACTACTACAATTTTGGGGAATATTCGAGGGGCTAAAGAAAGCCTGAACGAGAGGCAACTGAACCGATAATGTAATATTTCTGATCCGGACTGGATAGCTATTCTGAGATATCTTCAATGACTCTGTAGGATAGGGATACGGAGATCTGAATGGTGAATTGACACCATAATGGTCTCCTTCTGTAACACGGTCAACACAGACTGGATGGCCTTCATTTTGAATTTGTTCTTGAGCAAGAATTTGTTGAGGTAAGTTAAGTCTATTATTAGGGTCCATTTGTTGTCTGGTTTCGGCATGAATAACGAATTCTGGAGTAGATTTCCTTGTTAATCAGACCGTGTGGGACCGATTCTAGTGCAGCTTTGTCTAGAAACTTGTGAACAAGCTTAAGAAGGACTGGGTTGGGTTGGCTTGACTGATGAAATATGTCTGGAGTAAAATTCAGAATTCTCATAGATGTAACCCAATCGTGTGAGGAAGTCTGCGACCATACTGCTAAAGAAAGACTTACTGAACCATACAAGGCAAGGTCAGGCGAGGCAGGCACTAAAGGGCTCTGCACCCCCTCTCATACTATGTACAGGGGAACTAACTGCACAATATATAATGTAAGCTAGGCTGCAGCATTGGCGTGTAAGGCGCCATTCACATGGCGGAAAACGAAGACACATTCCGTCAAGGTTTTCCACCACTGACATATGAATGGACCTACTCAGCGGGTAGTCTTGAGCCGCAGACTCTGTGGTGAAATCAGCTGCGGCATCCATGGGATGATCGAGCAGGACCTTCATCTATGCAGTGTCCTTTACTAAGTTTCAATAGTAAGTATACAATATGGAAGTTTGGTTAGAGAAAAACCTCCCACTGAGAATAATTGAGGCAGTGGCTCCAGCAGTAGTATTGTCACCAGACATAGGAAGTTCCATAGATATATCCACCATAACCGTTACGAACAACACAATAAATATTACGCCAGTATCTGATGTGATCACTAAATGGTGCAATTAAGTATCTTTAGCCAGTAACTATATGGGCTCTAATATTATTATATGGTGTCTGAGAATATATAACTGTGCCCAGTTATAAAGGCCACGCCCCTTGGAAAAGCCACTCCCACTTTTACGATTCGTGACTCGCCCTATGAAGGGCTCTTGCAGGGTGACATCTCTGCCTTTATGGTTAGTAACAAGGATTTTAGGAGCTGGTCTCTTTTTGACTTGTCTTTAGGGTCCTTTTCAGAATCTATGGTGACTTTTGCTGCTTTTAGGAGGTGAGGCATATTAAGGAAGAATTCCGAATATCATCAGAATAAACATCCAGGGAAATTCACTGAAGAGTCACCCGAATGAGACCAAGAACAGGAGGACTGTCCAGGTGAGGTACTAAGCTTCTGCTTGTTATGGGAGTTTTCTACTTCTTAAATGTTGTGGATTGTAGACTTTATTCTAAGATAAGAATGATTGGGTGTCAGCCATTTGTGGATCTGTCTCTTCTGAACCTCCATAAAGAGAACAAGTTATCAGGGTATGGTCAGGTATGGCCTGGTTACATAGAAAACACAAGTTATCAGTAACATCAGTATATTACATAGGACCAGGTATCACATCAGTATATTACACAGGACCAGGTATCACATCAGTATATTACACAGGACCAGGTATCACATCAGTATATTACACAGGACCAGGTATCACATCAGTATGTTACACAGGACCAGGTATCACATCAGTATATTACACAGGACCAGGTATCACATCAGTATATTACATAGGACCAGGTATCACATCAGTATATTACACAGGACCAGGTATCACATCAGTATATTACACAGGACCAGGTATCACATCAGTATATTACACAGAACCAGGTATCACATCAGTATATTACACAGAACCAGGTATCACATCAGTATATTACACAGAACAAGGTATCACATCAGTATATTACATAGGACCAGGTATCACATCAGTATATTACACAGGACCAGGTATCACATCAGTATATTACACAGGACCAGGTATCACATCAGTATATTACACAGGACCAGGTATCACATCAGTATATTACACAGGACCAGGTATCACATCAGTATATTACACAGGACCAGGTATCACATCCGTATATTACACAGGACCAGGTATCACATCAGTATATATTACATAGGACCAGGTATCACATCAGTATATTACACAGGACCAGGTATCACATCAGTATATTACACAGGACCAGGTATCACATCAGTATATTACACAGGACCAGGTATCACATCAGTATATTACACAGGACCAGGTATCACATCAGTATATTACACAGGACCAGGTATCACATCCGTATATTACACAGGACCAGGTATCACATCAGTATATATTACATAGGACCAGGTATCACATCAGTATATTACACAGGACCAGGTATCACATCAGTATATTACACAGGACCAAGTATCACATCAGTATATTACACAGGACCAGGTATCACATCAGTATGTTACACAGGACCAGGTATCACATCAGTATATTACACAGGACCAGGTATCACATCAGTATATTACATAGGACCAGGTATCACATCAGTATATTACACAGGACCAGGTATCACATCAGTATATTACACAGGACCAGGTATCACATCAGTATATTACACAGGACCAGGTATCACATCAGTATATATTACACAGGACAAGGTATCACATCAGTATATTACACAGGACCAGGTATCACATCAGTATATTACACAGGACCAGGTATCACATCAGTATATTACATAGGACCAGGTATCACATCAGTATATTACACAGGACCAGGTATCACATCAGTATATTACACAGGACCAGGTATCACATCAGTATGTTACACCAGACCAGGTATCACATCAGTATATATTACACAGGACAAGGTATCACATCAGTATATTACACAGGACCAGGTATCACATCAGTATATTACACAGGACCAGGTATCACATCAGTATATTACATAGGACCAGGTATCACATCAGTATATTACACAGGACAAGGTATCACATCAGTATATTACACAGGACCAGATATCACATCAGTATATTACACAGAATCAGGTATCACATCAGTATATTACACAGGACCAGGTATCACATCAGTATATTACACAGGACCAGGTATCACATCAGTATGTTACACAGGACCAGGTATCACATCAGTATATTACACAGGACCAGGTATCACATCAGTATATTACACAGGACCAGGTATCACATCAGTATGTTACACAGGACCAGGTATCACATCAGTATATATTACACAGGACCAGGTATCACATCAGTATATTACACAGGACCAGGTATCACATCAGTATATTACACAGGACCAGGTATCACATCAGTATATTACACAGGACCAGGTATCACATCAGTATATTACACAGGACCAGGTATCACATCAGTATGTTACACAGGACCAGGTATCACATCAGTATATATTACACAGGACCAGGTATCACATCAGTATATTACACAGGACCAGGTATCACATCAGTATATATTACACAGGACCAGGTATCACATCAGTATATTACACAGAATCAGGTATCACATCAGTATATTACACAGGACCAGGTATCACATCAGTATGTTACACAGGACCAGGTATCACATCAGTATATTACACAGGACCAGGTATCACATCAGTATATTACATAGGACCAGGTATCACATCAGTATATTACACAGGACCAGGTATCACATCAGTATATTACACAGGACCAGGTATCACATCAGTATATTACACAGGACCAGGTATCACATCAGTATATATTACACAGGACCAGGTATCACATCAGTATATTACATAGGACCAGGTATCACATCAGTATATTACATAGGACCAGGTATCACATCAGTATATTACACAGGACCAGGTATCACATCAGTATATTACACAAAACCAGGTATCACATCAGTATATATTACACAGGACCAGGTATCACATCAGTATATTACACAAAACCAGGTATCACATCAGTATATTACACAGGACCAGGTATCACATCAGTATATTACACAGGACCAGGTATCACATCAGTATATTACACAGGACCAGGTATCAAATCAGTATATTACATAGGACCAGGTATCACATCAGTATATTACACAGGACCAGGTATCACATCAGTATATTACACAGGACCAGGTATCACATCAGTATATTACACAGGACCAGGTATCACATCAGTATATTACACAGGACCAGGTATCACATCAGTATATTACACAGAACCAGGTATCACATCAGTATATTACACAGGACCAGGTATCACATCAGTATATTACACAGGACCAGGTATCACATCAGTATATTACACAGGACCAGGTATCACATCCGTATATTACACAGGACCAGGTATCACATCAGTATATTACACAGGACCAGGTATCACTAGATTATATAGTGGTAGTGTACAGGAGTGTGTATGATGTAGCAGTGTGGAGTGTGTATGATGTAGCAGTGTGGGTTGTGTATGATGTCAGGAGGGTGTATGATGTAGCAGTGTGGAGTGTGTATGATGTAGCAGTGTGGGGTGTGTATGATGTAGCAGTGTGGAGTGTGTATGATGTAGCGGTGTGGGGTGTGTATGATGTAGCAGTGTGGGTTGTGTATGATGTCAGGAGTGTGTATGATGTAGTGCTGTGGAGTGTGTATGATGTAGCGGTGTGGGGTGTGTATGATGTCAGGAGTGTGTATGATGTAGCAGTGTGGAGTGTGTATGATGTAGCAGTGTGGGGTGTGTATGATGTAGCAGTGTGGAGTGTGTATGATGTAACAGTGTGGGGTGTGTATGATGTAGCAGTGTGGAGTGTGTATGATGTAACAGTGTGGGGTGTGTATGATGAAGCAGTGTGGGGTGTGTATGATGTATCGGTGTGGGGTGTGTATAATGTAGCAGTGTGGAGTGTGTATGATGTCAGCAGTGTGGGGTGTGTATGATGTAGCAGTGTGGAGTGTGTATGATGTAGCAGTGTGGGGTGTGTATGATGTCAGCAGTGTGTATGATGTAGCAGTGTGGGGTGTGTATGATGTAGCAGTGTGGAATGTGTATGATGTAGCGGTGTGGGGTGTGTATTATGACAGCAGTGTGTATGATGTAGCAGTGTGGGATGTGTATGATGTACAGTGTGGAGTGTGTATGATGTAGCAGTGTGGGGTGTGTATGATGTAGCAGTGTGGAGTGTGTATGATGTAGTAGTGTGGAGTGTGTATGATGTAGCAGTGTGGAGTGTGTATGATGTAGCAGTGTGGCGTGTGTATGATGTAGTAGTGTGGAGTGTGTATGATGTACAGTGTGGAGTGTGTATGATGTACAGTGTGGAGTGTGTATGATGTAGCAGTGTGGGGTGTGTATGATGTACAGTGTGGAGTGTGTATGATGTAGTAGTGTGGAGTGTGTATGATGTACAGTGTGGAGTGTGTATGATGTAGTAGTGTGGAGTGTGTATGATGTACAGTGTGGAGTGTGTATGATGTACAGTGTGGAGTGTGTATGATGTAGCAGTGTGGGGTGTGTATGATGTAGCAGTGTGGCGTGTGTATGATGTAGTAGTGTGGAGTGTGTATGATGTACAGTGTGGAGTGTGTATGATGTACAGTGTGGAGTGTGTATGATGTAGCAGTGTGGCGTGTGTATGATGTAGCAGTGTGGGGTGTGTATGATGTAGCGGTGTGGGGTGTGTATGATGTAGCAGTGTGGCGTGTGTATGATGTAGCAGTGTGGGGTGTGTATGATGTAGCAGTGTGGAGTGTGTATGATGTAGCAGTGTGGCGTGTGTATGATGTAGCAGTGTGGGGTGTGTATGATTTAGCAGTGTGGGGTGTGTATGATGTTATAGTGTGGAGTGTGTATGATGTAGCAGTGTGGGGTGTGTATGATGTAGAAGTGTGGAGTGTGTATGATGTAGCAGTGTGGGGTGTGTATGATGTTATAGTGTGGAGTGTGTATGATGTAGCAGTGTGGGGTGTGTATGATGTCAGCAGTGTGTATGATGTAGCAGTGTGGCGTGTGTATGATGTAGCAGTGTGGAGTGTGTATGATGTAGCAGTGTGGAGTGTGTATGATGTAGCGGTGTGGGGTGTGTATGATGTAGCAGTGTGGGGTGTGTATGATGTCGGGAGTGTGTATGATGTAGCAGTGTGGGGTGTGTATGATGTAGCGGTGTGGGGTGTGTATGATGTAGAAGTGTGGAGTGTGTATGATGTAGCAGTGTGGAGTGTGTATGATGTAGCAGTGTGGGGTGTGTATGATGTAGAAGTGTGGAGTGTGTATGATGTAGCAGTGTGGGGTGTGTATGATGTAGCAGTGTGGGGTGTGTATGATGTAGCAGTGTGGGGTGTGTATGATGTCGGGAGTGTGTATGATGTAGCAGTGTGGCGTGTGTATGATGTAGCAGTGTGGGGTGTGTATGATGTCAGCAGTGTGTATGATGTAGCAGTGTGGCGTGTGTATGATGTATCAGTGTGGAGTGTGTATGATGTAGCAGTGTGGAGTGTGTATGATGTAGCAGTGTGGGTTGTGTATGATGTCAGGAGTGTGTATGATGTAGCAGTGTGGAGTGTGTATGATGTAGTAGTGTGGAGTGTGTATGATGTAGCAGTGTGTATGATGTAGTAGTGTGGAGTGTGTATGATGTAGCAGTGTGGGGTGTGTATGATGTCAGCAGTGTGTATGATGTAGCAGTGTGGCGTGTGTATGATGTAGCAGTGTGGAGTGTGTATGATGTAGCAGTGTGTATGATGTAGCAGTGTGGAGTGTGTATGATGTAGCAGTGTGGGGTGTGTATGATGTCAGCAGTGTGTATGATGTAGCAGTGTGGCGTGTGTATGATGTAGCAGTGTGGAGTGTGTATGATGTAGCAGTGTGGAGTGTGTATGATGTAGCAGTGTGGGTTGTGTATGATGTCAGGAGTGTGTATGATGTAGTGCTGTGGCGTGTGTATGATGTAGCAGTGTGGGGTGTGTATGATGTAGCAGTGTGGGGTGTGTATGATGTCAGCGGTGTGGAGTGTGTATGATGTAGCGGTGTGGGGTGTGTATGATGTAGCAGTGTGGAGTGTGTATGATGTAGCAGTGTGGAGTGTGTATGATGTACAGTGTGGAGTGTGTATGATGTAGTAGTGTGGGGTGTGTATGATGTCAGCAGTGTGTATGATGTAGCAGTGTGGCGTGTGTATGATGTAGCAGTGTGGAGTGTGTATGATGTAGCAGTGTGGAGTGTGTATGATGTAGCAGTGTGGGGTGTGTATGATGTAGCAGTGTGGGTTGTGTATGATGTCAGCAGTGTGTATGATGTAGCAGTGTGGAGTGTGTATGATGTAGCAGTGTGGAGTGTGTATGATGTAGTAGTGTGGCGTGTGTATGATGTAATAGTGTGGAGTGTGTATGATATAGCAGTGTGGAGTGTGTATGATGTAGCAGTGTGGCGTGTGTATGATGTAGCAGTGTGGAGTGTGTATGATGTAGTAGTGTGGAGTGTGTATGATGTAGCAGTGTGGAGTGTGTATGATGTAGCAGTGTGGGGTGTGTATGATGTAGCAGTGTGGGGTGTGTATGATGTAGTAGTGTGGGGTGTGTATGATGTCACAGTGTGTATGATGTAGCAGTGTGGCGTGTGTATGATGTAGCAGTGTGGAGTGTGTATGATGTAGCAGTGTGGAGTGTGTATGATGTAGCAGTGTGGAGTGTGTATGATGTAGCAGTGTGGCGTGTGTATGATGTAGCAGTGTGGAGTGTGTATGATGTAGCAGTGTGGCGTGTGTATGATGTAGCAGTGTGGCGTGTGTATGATGTAGCAGTGTGGCGTGTGTATGATGTAGCAGTGTGGAGTGTGTATGATGTAGCAGTGTGGAGTGTGTATGATGTAGCAGTGTGGGGTGTGTATGATGTAGCAGTGTGGCGTGTGTATGATGTAGCAGTGTGGAGTGTGTATGATGTAGCAGTGTGGAGTGTGTATGATGTAGCAGTGTGGGGTGTGTATGATGTAGCAGTGTGGGTTGTGTATGATGTCAGCAGTGTGTATGATGTAGCAGTGTGGAGTGTGTATGATGTAGCAGTGTGGAGTGTGTATGATGTAGTAGTGTGGCGTGTGTATGATGTAATAGTGTGGAGTGTGTATGATATAGCAGTGTGGAGTGTGTATGATGTAGCAGTGTGGCGTGCGTATGATGTAGCAGTGTGGAGTGTGTATGATGTAGCAGTGTGGAGTGTGTATGATGTAGCAGTGTGGGTTGTGTATGATGTCAGGAGTGTGTATGATGTAGTGCTGTGGAGTGTGTATGATGTAGCAGTGTGGGGTGTGTATGATGTAGCAGTGTGGGGTGTGTATGATGTCAGCGGTGTGGGGTGTGTATGATGTAGCAGTGTGGAGTGTGTATGATGTAGCAGTGTGTATGATGTAGCAGTGTGGGGTGTTTATGATGTCGGGAGTGTGTATGATGTAGCAGTGTGGAGTGTGTATGATGTAGCAGTGTGGGTTGTGTATGATGTCAGGAGTGTGTATGATGTAGCAGTGTGGAGTGTGTATGATGTAGTAGTTTGTGGGGTGGAGCTTGGCTTGTCACTTCCTGCCCCTTCCTCTCAGGCCTTTGTCTTCTTCTGGCCCCTCCTGTATGTGTGAGCTGTGTGTGTCAGGTTGTCTTACAATGAGATGCTAGGCAGTGTGTGTGCATGCTGTGGGCTGTGCTCTTGTGGGTCTGTATGGGTGTCACCGGTGGGCAGAGGATATGGGACACGTCCTGTCGTTCACACACTGCAGTAAGTGCCGCCTGCTGTGTCATTGTGTCTGGTTGTGAGTGCACAATCATTGTGTCCCTATGATATGTGTGTCCGCTATAGACCGCTGTCAGCCTCACTATTCTCACATGTCATTGGGCTGCCATTGTCACATTTCTGCAGGAGTCTGAAAATGTGACTTGTGTGTAAGTGTTATGTGTAATATCAGTGTCTGCATGTGTATTATCAGTGCTGTGTATATGTATTACCAGTGCTTTAGTGTGTGTATGTGTGTGTGTATTATCAGTGCTGTGTATATGTATTACCAGTGCTTTAGTGTGTGTATGTGTGTGTGTATTATCAGTGCTGTGTATATGTATTACCAGTGCTTTAGTGTGTGTGTGTGTGTGTGTGTGTATTATCAGTGTTGTGTGTGTATTATCAGTGCTGTGTATAGGTATTACCAGTGCTTTAGTGTATGTGTGTGTGTATTATCAGTGTTGTGTATAGGTATTACCAGTGCTTTAGTGTGTGCGTGTGTATTATCAGTGTTGTGTGCGTGTATTATCAGTGCTGTGTATAGGTATTACCAGTGCTTTAGTGTGTGTATGTGTGTGTGTATTATCAGTGCTGTGTATAGGTATTACCAGTGCTTTAGTGTGTGTATGTGTGTGTGTGCGTGTGTATTATCAGTGTTGTGTATATGTATTACCAGTGCTTTAGTGTGTGTATGTGTGTGTGTGCGTGTGTATTATCAGTGTTGTGTGTTTATTATCAGTGTTGTGTATAGGTATTACCAGTGCTTTAGTGTGTGTATGTGTGTGTGTATTATCAGTGTTGTGTGTGTATTATCAGTGTTGTGTATAGGTATTACCAGTGCTTTAGTGTGTGTATGTGTGTGTATTATCAGTGTTGTGTGTGTATTATCAGTGTTGTGTATATGTATTACCAGTGCTTTAGTGTGTGTGTGTGTATTATCAGTGTTGTGTGTGTATTATCAGTGTTGTGTATATGTATTACCAGTGCTTTAGTGTGTGTATGTGTATGTGTGTGTGTGATTATCAGTGCTGTGTATATGTATTACCAGTGCTCTAGTGTGTGTATGTGTGTGTGTATTATCAGTGTTGTGTATATGTATTACCAGTGCTTTAGTGTGTGTATGTGTGTGTGTATTATCAGTGTTGTGCATGTGTAATAACAGTGCTGTGTGTGTATTATCAGTGTTTGTGTGTATGTATTACCAGTGCTTTAGTGTGTGCGTGTGTATTATCAGTGCTGTGTGTGTATTATCAGTGTTGTGTATATGTATTACCAGTGTTGTGTATATGTATTACCAGTGCTTTAGTGTGTGTATGTGTGTGTGTGCGTGTGTATTATCAGTGTTGTGCGTGTATTATCAGTGCTGTGTATAGGTATTACCAGTGCTTTAGTGTGTGTGATGTGTGTATTATCAGTGTTGTGTATATGTATTACCAGTGCTTTAGTGTGTGTATGTGTGTATTATCAGTGTTGTGTATATGTATTACCAGTGCTTTAGTGTGTGTATGTGTGTATGTGTGTGTGTATTATCAGTGTTGTGTGTGTATTATCAGTGCTGTGTATAGGTATTACCAGTGCTTTAGTGTGTGTATGTGTGTGTGTATTATCAGTGTTGTGTATAGGTATTACCAGTGCTTTAGTGTGTGTATGTGTGTGTGTGCTTGTGTATTATCAGTGTTGTGTGTGTATTATCAGTGTTGTGTATATGTATTACCAGTGCTTTAGTGTGTGTATGTGTGTGTGTGCGTGTGTATTATCAGTGTTGTGTGCGTGTATTATCAGTGCTGTGTATAGGTATTACCAGTGCTTTAGTGTGTGTATGTGTGTGTGTGCGTGTGTATTATCAGTGTTGTGTGCGTGTATTATCAGTGCTGTGTATATGTATTACCAGTGCTTTAGTGTGTGTATGTGTGTGTGTATTATCAGTGTTGTGTGTGTATTATCAGTGTTGTGTATAGGTATTACCAGTGCTTTAGTGTGTGTGTGTGTGTTATCAGTGCTGTGTGTGTATTATCAGTGCTGTGTGTGTATTATCAGTGCTGTGTATGTATTACCAGTGCTTTAGTGTATGTGTGTGTGTATTATCAGTGCTGTGTATATGTATTACCAGTGCTTTAGTGTGTGTGTGTGTGTGTGTGTATTATCAGTGTTGTGTGTGTATTATCAGTGCTGTGTATAGGTATTACCAGTGCTTTAGTGTATGTGTGTGTGTATTATCAGTGTTGTGTATAGGTATTACCAGTGCTTTAGTGTGTGCGTGTGTATTATCAGTGTTGTGTGCGTGTATTATCAGTGCTGTGTATAGGTATTACCAGTGCTTTAGTGTGTGTATGTGTGTGTGTATTATCAGTGCTGTGTATAGGTATTACCAGTGCTTTAGTGTGTGTATGTGTGTGTGTGCGTGTGTATTATCAGTGTTGTGTATATGTATTACCAGTGCTTTAGTGTGTGTATGTGTGTGTGTGCGTGTGTATTATCAGTGTTGTGTGTTTATTATCAGTGTTGTGTATAGGTATTACCAGTGCTTTAGTGTGTGTATGTGTGTGTGTATTATCAGTGTTGTGTGTGTATTATCAGTGTTGTGTATAGGTATTACCAGTGCTTTAGTGTGTGTATGTGTGTGTATTATCAGTGTTGTGTGTGTATTATCAGTGTTGTGTATATGTATTACCAGTGCTTTAGTGTGTGTGTGTGTATTATCAGTGTTGTGTGTGTATTATCAGTGTTGTGTATATGTATTACCAGTGCTTTAGTGTGTGTATGTGTATGTGTGTGTGTATTATCAGTGCTGTGTATATGTATTACCAGTGCTCTAGTGTGTGTATGTGTGTGTGTATTATCAGTGTTGTGTATATGTATTACCAGTGCTTTAGTGTGTGTATGTGTGTGTGTATTATCAGTGTTGTGCATGTGTAATAACAGTGCTGTGTGTGTATTATCAGTGTTTGTGTGTATGTATTACCAGTGCTTTAGTGTGTGCGTGTGTATTATCAGTGCTGTGTGTGTATTATCAGTGTTGTGTATATGTATTACCAGTGTTGTGTATATGTATTACCAGTGCTTTAGTGTGTGTATGTGTGTGTGTGCGTGTGTATTATCAGTGTTGTGCGTGTATTATCAGTGCTGTGTATAGGTATTACCAGTGCTTTAGTGTGTGTATGTGTGTATTATCAGTGTTGTGTATATGTATTACCAGTGCTTTAGTGTGTGTATGTGTGTATTATCAGTGTTGTGTATATGTATTACCAGTGCTTTAGTGTGTGTATGTGTGTATGTGTGTGTGTATTATCAGTGTTGTGTGTGTATTATCAGTGCTGTGTATAGGTATTACCAGTGCTTTAGTGTGTGTATGTGTGTGTGTATTATCAGTGTTGTGTATAGGTATTACCAGTGCTTTAGTGTGTGTATGTGTGTGTGTGCTTGTGTATTATCAGTGTTGTGTGTGTATTATCAGTGTTGTGTATATGTATTACCAGTGCTTTAGTGTGTGTATGTGTGTGTGTGCGTGTGTATTATCAGTGTTGTGTGCGTGTATTATCAGTGCTGTGTATAGGTATTACCAGTGCTTTAGTGTGTGTATGTGTGTGTGTGCGTGTGTATTATCAGTGTTGTGTGCGTGTATTATCAGTGCTGTGTATATGTATTACCAGTGCTTTAGTGTGTGTATGTGTGTGTGTATTATCAGTGTTGTGTGTGTATTATCAGTGTTGTGTATAGGTATTACCAGTGCTTTAGTGTGTGTGTGTGTGTTATCAGTGCTGTGTGTGTATTATCAGTGCTGTGTGTGTATTATCAGTGCTGTGTATGTATTACCAGTGCTTTAGTGTATGTGTGTGTGTATTATCAGTGCTGTGTATATGTATTACCAGTGCTTTAGTGTGTGTGTGTGTGTGTGTGTATTATCAGTGTTGTGTGTGTATTATCAGTGCTGTGTATAGGTATTACCAGTGCTTTAGTGTATGTGTGTGTGTATTATCAGTGTTGTGTATAGGTATTACCAGTGCTTTAGTGTGTGCGTGTGTATTATCAGTGTTGTGTGCGTGTATTATCAGTGCTGTGTATAGGTATTACCAGTGCTTTAGTGTGTGTATGTGTGTGTGTATTATCAGTGCTGTGTATAGGTATTACCAGTGCTTTAGTGTGTGTATGTGTGTGTGTGCGTGTGTATTATCAGTGTTGTGTATATGTATTACCAGTGCTTTAGTGTGTGTATGTGTGTGTGTGCGTGTGTATTATCAGTGTTGTGTGTTTATTATCAGTGTTGTGTATAGGTATTACCAGTGCTTTAGTGTGTGTATGTGTGTGTGTATTATCAGTGTTGTGTGTGTATTATCAGTGTTGTGTATAGGTATTACCAGTGCTTTAGTGTGTGTATGTGTGTGTATTATCAGTGTTGTGTGTGTATTATCAGTGTTGTGTATATGTATTACCAGTGCTTTAGTGTGTGTGTGTGTATTATCAGTGTTGTGTGTGTATTATCAGTGTTGTGTATATGTATTACCAGTGCTTTAGTGTGTGTATGTGTATGTGTGTGTGTATTATCAGTGCTGTGTATATGTATTACCAGTGCTCTAGTGTGTGTATGTGTGTGTGTATTATCAGTGTTGTGTATATGTATTACCAGTGCTTTAGTGTGTGTATGTGTGTGTGTATTATCAGTGTTGTGCATGTGTAATAACAGTGCTGTGTGTGTATTATCAGTGTTTGTGTGTATGTATTACCAGTGCTTTAGTGTGTGCGTGTGTATTATCAGTGCTGTGTGTGTATTATCAGTGTTGTGTATATGTATTACCAGTGTTGTGTATATGTATTACCAGTGCTTTAGTGTGTGTATGTGTGTGTGTGCGTGTGTATTATCAGTGTTGTGCGTGTATTATCAGTGCTGTGTATAGGTATTACCAGTGCTTTAGTGTGTGTATGTGTGTATTATCAGTGTTGTGTATATGTATTACCAGTGCTTTAGTGTGTGTATGTGTGTATTATCAGTGTTGTGTATATGTATTACCAGTGCTTTAGTGTGTGTATGTGTGTATGTGTGTGTGTATTATCAGTGTTGTGTGTGTATTATCAGTGCTGTGTATAGGTATTACCAGTGCTTTAGTGTGTGTATGTGTGTGTGTATTATCAGTGTTGTGTATAGGTATTACCAGTGCTTTAGTGTGTGTATGTGTGTGTGTGCGTGTGTATTATCAGTGTTGTGTGTGTATTATCAGTGTTGTGTATATGTATTACCAGTGCTTTAGTGTGTGTATGTGTGTGTGTGCGTGTGTATTATCAGTGTTGTGTGCGTGTATTATCAGTGCTGTGTATAGGTATTACCAGTGCTTTAGTGTGTGTATGTGTGTGTGTGCGTGTGTATTATCAGTGTTGTGTGCGTGTATTATCAGTGCTGTGTATAGGTATTACCAGTGCTTTAGTGTGTGTATGTGTGTGTGTATTATCAGTGCTGTGTATATGTATTACCAGTGCTTTAGTGTGTGTGTGTGTATTAACAGTGATTTGTGTGTATTATCAGTGTTGTGTATATGTATTACCAGTGCTTTAGTGTGTGTATGTGTGTGTGTATTATCAGTGTTGTGCATGTGTAATAACAGTGCTGTGTGTGTATTATCAGTGTTTGTGTGTATGTATTACCAGTGCTTTAGTGTGTGCGTGTGTATTATCAGTGCTGTGTGTGTATTATCAGTGCTGTGTATAGGTATTACCAGTGCTTTAGTGTGTGTGTGTGTGTATTATCAGTGTTGTGTATAGGTATTACCAGTGCTTTAGTGTGTGTATGTGTGTGTGTATTATCAGTGCTGTGTATAGGTATTACCAGTGCTTTAGTGTGTGTATGTGTGTGTGTATTATCAGTGCTGTGTATAGGTATTACCAGTGCTTTAGTGTGTGTGTGTGTGTGTGTGTGTGTGTATTATCAGTGTTGTGTGTGTATTATCAGTGCTGTGTATAGGTATTACCAGTGCTTTAGTGTGTGTGTGTGTGTGTGTGTATTATCAGTGTTGTGTATAGGTATTACCAGTGCTTTAGTGTGTGTATGTGTGTGTGTATTATCAGTGTTGTGTGTGTGTATTATCAGTGCTGTGTATAGGTATTACCAGTGCTTTAGTGTGTGTATGTGTGTGTGTATTATCAGTGTTGTGTGTGTGTATTATCAGTGCTGTGTATAGGTATTACCAGTGCTTTAGTGTGTGTATGTGTGTGTGTATTATCAGTGCTGTGTATATGTATTACCAGTGCTTTAGTGTGTGTGTGTGTGTGTGTATTATCAGTGTTGTGTGCGTGTATTATCAGTGCTGTGTATAGGTATTACCAGTGCTTTAGTGTGTGTGTGTGTGTATTATCAGTGCTGTGTATATGTATTACCAGTGCTTTAGTGTGTGTGTGTGTGTATTATCAGTGGTGTGTGTGTATTATCAGTGTTGTGTATAGGTATTACCAGTGCTTTAGTGTGTGTGTGTGTGTGTGTATTATCAGTGCTGTGTATAGGTATTACCAGTGCTTTAGTGTGTGTATGTGTGTGTGTATTATCAGTGCTGTGTATAGGTATTACCAGTGCTTTAGTGTGTGTGTGTGTGTGTGTATTATCAGTGCTGTGTGTGTATTATCAGTGCTGTGTGTGTATTATCAGTGCTGTGTATGTATTACCAGTGCTTTAGTGTGTGTGTGTGTGTATTATCAGTGCTGTGTATATGTATTACCAGTGCTTTAGTGTGTGTGTGTGTGTGTGTATTATTAGTGCTGTGTGTGTATTATCAGTGCTGTGTATAGGTATTACCAGTGCTTTAGTGTGTGTATGTGTGTGTGTATTATCAGTGTTGTGTGTGTATTATCAGTGTTGTGTATAGGTATTACCAGTGCTTTAGTGTGTGTATGTGTGTGTGTATTATCAGTGTTGTGCATGTGTAATAACAGTGCTGTGTGTGTATTATCAGTGTTTGTGTGTATGTAAGCAGTAGGTATATATTATCAGTGCTGTGTATGTGTAACTGGTGTGTGTATGATCACTGCTGCATATGTGTAAGTGTTGTGTATCAATATTGGGTGTAAACTGTGCCTGTATCATCAGTGCTATGTATGTATAAATGGTGTGTGTATTTCATTGCTGCAAATGTGTTGTCTATTGTGTTGTGTAATATCAGTGCCGTGTAAGTGCTGTGTGTGTAATATCAGTGTTGTGTATATGTATTACCAGTGCTGTGTATAATATCAGGGTTGTGTGTATTATTGGTGTTGTGTATGTGTAAGGCTACGTTCACATCTGCACGTAGTGCCCACTGTTTTAGTGGTCTGCCTCCCACCTGATGGCCCTGAACAACGGAGAAGTGAAGCTTAGTGTGAACCTAGCGAAAGTGGCGTGTCTGTGTATTATGGCCGTGTCTGTGTATTATGGCCGTGTCTGTGTAAGTGGCCGTGTCTGTGTATTATGGCCGTGTCTGTGTATTATGGCCGTGTCTGTGTATTATGGCCGTGTCTGTGTAAGTGGCCGTGTCTGTGTATTATGGCCGTGTCTGTGTAAGTGGCCGTGTCTGTGTATTATGGCCGTGTCTGTGTATTATGGCCGTGTCTGTGTATTATGGCCGTGTCTGTGTATTATGGCCGTGTCTGTGTATTATGGCCGTGTCTGTGTAAGTGGCCGTGTCTGTGTATTATGGCCGTGTCTGTGTAAGTGGCGTGTCTGTGTATTATGGCCGTGTCTGTGTAAGTGGCCGTGTCTGTGTATTATGGCCGTGTCTGTGTAAGTGGCGTGTCTGTGTATTATGGCTGTGTCTGTGTAAGTGGCGTGTCTGTGTATTATGGCCGTGTCTGTGTAAGTGGCGTGTCTGTGTGTATTATCAATGCTGCATATGTGTAAGTGTGCTGTGTCATATCAGTGTATGTGTCTTACCAGTGTCTGCATAATACCGGCGCAGTGTCTGTGTATTATCTGTGCAGTGTCTGTGTATTACCTGCGCGGTGTCTGTGTATTACCGGCGCGGTGTCTGTGTATTACCTGCGCAGTGTCTGTGTATTACCGGCGCGGTGTCTGTGTATTACCGGCGCGGTGTCTGTGTATTACCGGCGCGGTGTCTGTGTATTACCGGCGCGGTGTCTGTGTATTACCGGCGCGGTGTCTGTGTATTACCGGCGCGGTGTCTGTGTATTACCGGCGCGGTGTCTGTGTATTACCGGCGCGGTGTCTGTGTATTACCGGCGCGGTGTCTGTGTATTACCGGCGCGGTGTCTGTGTATTACCGGCGCGGTGTCTTGTATTACAGGCGCAGTGTCTTGTATTACAGGCGCAGTGTCTTGTATTACAGGCGCAGTGTCTTGTATTACAGGCGCAGTGTCTTGTATTACAGGCGCAGTGTCTTGTATTACAGGCGCAGTGTCTGTGTCTTACCAGTGTCTGCATAATACCTGCGCAGTGTCTGCGTATTACTGGCGCAGTGTCTGCGTATTACCAGTGTCTGCGTATTACCAGTGTCTGCGTATTACCAGTGTCTGCGTATTATCTGCGCGCTGTCTGTGTATTACCGGCGCGGTGTCTGTGTCTGTGTATTACCAGTGTCTGTGTATTACCTGCGCAGTGTCTGTGTATTACCGGCGCGGTGTCTGTGTATTACCAGTGTCTGTGTGTTACCGGCGCAGTGTCTATGTATTACCGGCGCAGTGTCTGTGTATTATCGGCGCAGTGTCTGTGTATTAGTGTCTGTGTATTACCGGCGCAGTGTCTGTGTATTACCGGCGCGGTGTCTGTGTATTACCGGCGCGGTGTCTGTGTATTACCGGCGCGGTGTCTGTGTATTACCGGCGCGGTGTCTGTGTATTACCAGTGTCTGTGTATTACCAGCGCAGTGTCTGTGTCTGTGTATTACCTGCGCAGTGTCTGTGTATTACCTGTGCAGTGTCTGTGTCTGTGTATTACCTGCGCAGTGTCTGTGTGTTACCGGCGCAGTGTCTGTGTATTACCGGCGCAGTGTCTGTGTATTACCTGCGCAGTGTCTGTGTATTACCGGCGCAGTGTCTGTGTATTACCGGCGCAGTGTCTGTGTATTACCGGCGCAGTGTCTGTGTATTACCGGCGCGGTGTCTGTGTATTACCGGCGCAGTGTCTGTGTATTACCGGCGCGGTGTCTGTGTCTTACCGGCGCAGTGTCTGTGTATTACCGGCGCGGTGTCTGTGTATTACCAGTGTCTGCGTATTACCGGCGCAGTGTCTGTGTGTTACCGGCGCAGTGTCTGTGTGTTACCGGCGCAGTGTCTGTGTATTACCTGCGCAGTGTCTGTGTATTACCAGTGTCTGTGTATTACCAGTGTCTGTGTATTACCGGCGCGGTGTCTGTGTAATACCAGTGTCTGTGTAATACCAGTGTCTGTGTATTATCTGTGCAGTGTCTGTGTATTACCGGCGCGGTGTCTGTGTATTACCGGCGCAGTGTCTGTGTATTACCTGCGCAGTGTATGTGTATTACCAGTGTCTGTGTGTTACCGGCGCAGTGTCTGTGTATTACCGGTGCAGTGTCTGTGTATTACCGGCGCAGTGTCTGTGTCTTACCGGCGCGGTGTCTGTGTATTACCAGTG
The DNA here is from genome assembly GCA_947044405.1 of Leptodactylus fallax. Lineage (NCBI taxonomy): Eukaryota > Metazoa > Chordata > Amphibia > Anura > Leptodactylidae > Leptodactylus > Leptodactylus fallax. Next base: position 72,422 of record CAMRHE010001414.1, on the reverse strand, counting down.
TCTGTGTATTACCAGTGTCTGTGTATTACCAGTGTCTGTGTATTATCTGTGCAGTGTCTGTGTATTACCGGCGCGGTGTCTGTGTATTACCTGCGCAGTGTCTGTGTATTACCAGTGTCTGCATAATACCGGCACAGTGTCTGTGTATTTCCGGCGCGGTGTCTGTGTATTACCAGTGTCTGTGTATTATCTGTGCGGTGTCTGTGTATTACCGGCGCGGTGTCTGTGTATTACCAGTGTCTGTGTATTATCTGTGCGGTGTCTGTGTATTACCGGCGCGGTGTCTGTGTATTGCCAGTGTCTGTGTATTACCGGCGCAGTGTCTGTGTATTACCAGTGTCTGTGTATTACCAGTGTCTGTGTATTATCGGTGCGGTGTCTGTGTATTACCGGCGCAGTGTCTGTGTATTACCAGTGTCTGTGTATTACCAGTGTCTGTGTATTACCAGTGTCTGTGTATTACCAGTGTCTGTGTATTATCTGTGCAGTGTCTGTGTATTACCGGCGCAGTGTCTGTGTATTACCAGTGTCTGTGTATTACCAGTGTCTGTGTATTACCAGTGTCTGTGTATTACCAGTGTCTGTGTATTACCTGCGCAGTGTCTGTGTATTACCAGTGTCTGTGTATTACGGGCGCGGTGTCTGTGTATTACCAGTGTCTGTGTATTACCGGCGCAGTGTCTGTGTGTTACGGGCGCGGTGTCTGTGTATTACGGGCGCGGTGTCTGTGTATTACGGGCGCGGTGTCTGTGTATTACGGGCGCGGTGTCTGTGTATTACGGGCGCAGTGTCTGTGTATTACCAGTGTCTGTGCATTACCGGCGCGGCGTCTGTGCATTACCGGCGCGGCGTCTGTGCATTACCGGCGCGGCGTCTGTGCATTACCGGCGCGGCGTCTGTGCATTACGGGCGCGGCGTCTGTGTATTACGGGCGCGGCGTCTGTGTATTACCAGTGTCTGTGTATTACGGGCGCGGCATCTGTGTATTACCAGTGTCTGTGTATTACGGGCGCGGCGTCTGTGTATTACCAGTGTCTGTGTATTACGGGCGCGGTGTCTGTGTATTACCTGCGCCGTGTCTGTGTCTGTGTATTACCGGCGCAGTGTCTGTGTATTACCTGCGCAGTGTCTGTGTATTACCTGCGCAGTGTCTGTGTATTACCGGCGCAGTGTCTGTGTATTACCTGCGCAGTGTCTGTGTATTACCTGCGCAGTGTCTGTGTATTACCAGTGTCTGTGTATTATCTGTGCAGTGTCTGTGTATTACCAGCGCGGTGTCTGTGTATTACCAGTGTCTGTGTATTACGGGCGCGGTGTCTGTGTATTACCAGTGTCTGTGTATTATCTGTGCAGTGTCTGTGTATTACCAGCGCGGTGTCTGTGTATTACCAGTGTCTGTGTATTACCTGTGCCGTGTCTGTGTCTGTGTATTACGGGCGCGGCGTCTGTGTATTACCAGTGTCTGTGTATTACCGGCGCAGTGTCTGTGTATTACGGGCGCGGCGTCTGTGTATTAACTGTATATGTGTTGTCTCTGTACATAACATATGGCGGGGTCCCCCATAAATCACTCCTCCTCTCCCCATTCATCACACTCAGATTCCAGAAATTCTCTGTAAGCCTCAGGCCACACGGTCAGGTTTTTGCAGCTATATCTAGTAGTGGGTGCAGCCGAGCCTTTATGGATCTCTCTCTGCGTGTGTCTTGACTCAGGGACTGCGGTTTGTGACATGTAATATGTTTTCTTCTCCTGCAGAGGACGCTCCATCAACTGCCTCCAGCACCCCGGACTCCTGCCCCCCGGACGGTAAGGACCCTTTGTGTATGTGCGTTGTTCATACTGGTCACATGACACAATCCTACCCCGTTCTGCTTGTAGACCGCTCCGCCGCCATCAGTCCCATACATAGAATTCATTGGGTCCCATCAGGCTGATGGTTTATTGCCCTCCAAGGCTGAGCCCCTCTCTTCTAGGTCTCTGTATCACATGGTCTCCCTCTATGGGGGTCCCCGGTGGACGCGTCACTAAGGTCTCCTCTAAGACCTGGGCGCTGATTCCAGCTACATTGTGTGGTGCAGGACAGGACGTAACGCTGAAGCTTCAGTGCACCATGTCCTCCAGCGGGGGGCGACTCTGAAGCATACTGCCAATCATCATAAAGAAGTTGCACAAGCCACACCCACTTGTCCAACAGCAGATCAGTTAGAGCACCAGCCTGTCTGTATGACATTAGGCTGCAGCACTTGTTACTGGATTGTACTACACTGAGCTGTGTGTCGTTACAGTGTGTTATGATGAGCTGTCTCATTTTCTGTGACATCACCGTCTCCTCTCTACTATCAATCATCAGCCGTCATTCCATTCCTTGATATTTGGGGTTGGGGGGCCGCACCTCTGACACCCTCCAGTACTCAGCGACCTTCTATTAAACCTCTTTGTCTCTGTTGTAGGTGACCTGGACGATGCTGCGGTGACCCTGGCTGATCTGTGGCCCTTACCTTCACCTCAGGAGCCAACCTTTTCCTACATTACCATTGGAAGCTCAGTACCATTACCCCGCCCCACAGTAAGGGCCCGGAGGGGGCGGGGTCTGGGCCGAGGACAGTTACCAAGGAAAGAGGAAGTGGAGGAGGAAACTGTAACCTATGTTCTTCTGGAGAAGGTGTGTCAGGTGACACAAGCCCTGCCCCCGAGGAGCTACGAGGAAGAGACATTAATGGAGAAACCTCAGCCAAGAGTATCAGGATTCACAATAGGTGAGATTTATGTGCGGCATGTCAAATCATACAGCAGAATAGTGAGCGCAGCTCTGGAGTATAATACAGGATAAGTAATGTAATGTATGTACACGGTGACTGCACCAGCAGAATAGTGAGCGCAGCTCTGGAGTATAATACAGGATAAGTAATGTAATGTATGTACACAGTGACTGTACCAGCAGAATAGTGAGTGCAGCTCTGGAGTATAATACAGGATAAGTAATGTAATGTATGTACACAGTGACTGTACCAGCAGAATAGTGAGTGCAGCTCTGGAGTATAATACAGGATAAGTAATGTAATGTATGTACACAGTGACTGCACCAGCAGAATAGTGAGTGCAGCTCTGGAGTATAATACAGGATGTAACTCAGGATCAGTACAGGATAAGTAATGTAATGTATGTACACAGTGACTGCACCAGCAGAATAGTGAGTGCAGCTCTGGAGTATAATACAGGATAAATAATGTAATGTATGTACACAGTGACTGCACCAGCAGAATAGTGAGCGCAGCTCTGGAGTATAATACAGGATGTAACTCAGGATCAGTACAGGATAAGTAATGTAATGTATGTACACAGTGACTGCACCAGCAGAATAGTGAGTGCAGCTCTGGAGTATAATACAGGATAAATAATGTAATGTATGTACACAGTGACTGCACCAGCAGAATAGTGAGCGCAGCTCTGGAGTATAATACAGGATAAGTAATGTAATGTATGTACACAGTGACTGTACCAGCAGAATAATGAGTGCAGCTCTGGAGTATAATACAGGATGTAACTCAGGATCAGTACAGGATAAGTAATGTAATGTATGTACACAGTGACTGTACCAGCAGAATAGTGAGCGCAGCTCTGGAGTATAATACAGGATAAGTAATGTAATGTATGTACACAGTGACTGTACCAGCAGAATAGTGAGTGCAGCTCTGGAGTATAATACAGGATGTAACTCAGGATCAGTACAGGATAAGTAATGTAATGTATGTACACAGTGACTGTACCAGCAGAATAGTGAGCGCAGCTCTGGAGTATAATACAGGATAAGTAATGTAATGTATGTACACAGTGACTGTACCAGCAGAATAGTGAGTGCAGCTCTGGAGTATAATACAGGATAAGTAATGTAATGTATGTACACAGTGACTGTACCAGCAGAATAGTGAGTGCAGCTCTGGAGTATAATACAGGATAAGTAATGTAATGTATGTACACAGTGACTGTACCAGCAGAATAGTGAGCGCAGCTCTGGAGTATAATACAGGATGTAACTCAGGATCAGTACAGGATAAGTAATGTAATGTATGTACACAGTGACTGCACCAGCAGAATAGTGAGCGCAGCTCTGGAGTATAATACAGGATAAGTAATGTAATGTATGTACACAGTGACTGCACCAGCAGAATAGTGAGCGCAGCTCTGGAGTACAATACAAGATGTAACTCAGGATCAGTACAGGATAAGTAATGTAATGTATGTACACAGTGACTGCACCAGTAGAATAGTGAGCGCAGCTCTGGAGTATAATACAGGATAAGTAATGTAATGTATGTACACAGTGACTGTACCAGCAGAATAGTGAGCGCAGCTCTGGAGTATAATACAGGATAAGTAATGTAATGTATGTACACAGTGACTGTACCAGCAGAATAGTGAGCGCAGCTCTGGAGTATAATACAGGATAAGTAATGTAATGTATGTACACAGTGACTGTACCAGCAGAATAGTGAGTGCAGCTCTGGAGTATAATACAGGATGTAACTCAGGATCAGCACAGGATAAGTAATGTAATGTATGTGCACAGTGACTGTACCAGCAGAATAATGAGTGCAGCTCTGGAGTATAATACAGGATGTAACTCAGGATCAGTACAGGATAAGTAATGTAATGTATGTACACAGTGACTGTACCAGCAGAATAGTGAGTACAGCTCTGGAGTATAATACAGGATAAGTAATGTAATGTATGTACACAGTGACTGCACCAGCAGAATAGTGAGCGCAGCTCTGGAGTATAATACAGGATAAGTAATGTAATGTATGTACACAGTGACTGCACCAGCAGAATAGTGAGCGCAGCTCTGGAGTATAATACAGGATGTAACTCAGGATCAGTACAGGATAAGTAATGTAATGTATGTACACAGTGACTGCACCAGTAGAATAGTGAGCGCAGCTCTGGAGTATAATACAGGATAAGTAATGTAATGTATGTACACAGTGACTGTACCAGCAGAATAGTGAGCGCAGCTCTGGAGTATAATACAGGATGTAACTCAGGATCAGTACAGGATAAGTAATGTAATGTATGTACACAGTGACTGTACCAGCAGAATAGTGAGCGCAGCTCTGGAGTATAATACAGGATAAGTAATGTAATGTATGTACACAGTGACTGTACCAGCAGAATAGTGAGTGCAGCTCTGGAGTATAATACAGGAGGTAATAATAATAATAATAATAATAATAGTCCTTTAATAGTCCCACAATGGGGAAATTCAGTGTGTTACAGCAGCAAAGATAAGCAGATACAAATACAAATACAACATGTACAGGAATATTCCAAGGTGAGAGGCATTACATTGATAGCAGACAGACAGATAGGACGTAGCGGGGGTGGGGGGGGGGGGATATAACAGGTAGAGAGATATTTCAGTTCTCTGTGTGTAATGATCTCCGCTTAGGTCGGTGTTGGTTGTACAGCCTAACCGCGGTGGGGAGGAAAGACTTCCGATAGCGCTCCTTCTCACACCTAGGGTGGAGCAGTCGGTCACTGACAGTACTGCTCAGCGCGATCACAGTCTCATGCATGGGATGGGACTTCTTCTTCTGCATGGAGCTCACCACGGACAGTATCCTTCTGTCACCCACCACCTGCACTGGGTCCAGTGGGCTCCCCAGGACAGAGCTGGCCCTTCTAATCAGCTTGTCAAGTTTATTTCTGTCCCTGGTTGATATACTGCTCCCCCAGCAGGCCACTCCGAAGAAGATGGCTAATGCCACTACCGAGTTGAAGAAAGTCCTAAGAAATGCCCCCCGGATTCCAAAGGCTCTCAGCTTCCTAAGCAGGTAGAGCCTGCTGTGGCCCTTCCTGTACAGGGCCTCCATATGATCTGCCCAGTCCAGCTTATTATTAAGGAGCAAACCCAGGTACTTATAGGTGTTCACAACCTCGATGCCCGTCCCCAGGATGTCCACTGGTTTAGGAGGGCTTCTGCCTTTGCGGAAGTCCACCACCATCTCCTTGGTCTTCCCCGCGTTAATCTTCAGGTGGTTCCGGTGGCACCAGTCCACAAAATCCCGGTTCAGTTCTCTGTACTCCCTGTCATCATCGTCTGTGATGAGACCCACTATTGCAGAGTCGTCAGAATACTTCTGTAGGTAGCAGCTGGATGAGTTGCACCTAAAATCAGCAGTGTACAGTGTGAAGAGGAAAGGGGCGAGAACCGTACCCTGAGGTGCCCCCGTATTACAGATCACGGTACCTGACACACAGTCTCGGGCTCTCACGTATTGAGGTCGATTTGTGAGGTAGTCTAGGATCCAGTTGGAGAGGTGGTGGTACACTCCAGCAAGGCCCAGCTTGTCCCTCAATAACCTGGGCTGTATGGTGTTAAAAGCACTGGAGAAGTCAAAGAACATTATTCTCACTGTGTTCCCTGGTTTCTCCAGGTGAGACAGAGCCCTGTGCAGAAGATGGATGATGGCATCATCTACCCCAATGCCCGGCCGATAAGCAAACTGGAGGGGGTCCATAGCGGGGCTCACTAGAGGGCGGAGATGTGTGAGAACCAATCTCTCCAAGATCTTCATCAGGTGGGATGTCAGTGCTACAGGTCTGTAGTCGTTGAGGTCCATAGGGTGGGGTTTCTTTGGAACTGGTACCACACAAGAAGATTTCCATAATTCAGGGACTATTTCCTGCCTCAGGCTCATATTATACATATATGTAATTATACCACACAGCTGGTCCCCACAAGTCTTAATTAGCCTTGCACTGATGTCATCTGGCCCTCCGGCTTTCCTCGCCTTGATCTTTTTCATCTCCTTCCTCACCTGGGCCCGTGTGAAGGTCAGACTGTGGCCAGATAAAGATGGATTTCTAGATTTACTGGTCTGTTGGGAAGTGGCCGCATGGGGTGAAGTCATTGTGGTGGGGGGAGCTGAAGGACATACTGGGGTGGGAGGAGCTGGTGTGTGATCAAATCTGTTGAAGAATAGGTTTAGTTCATTAAGCCAGTTAACATCTGCCTCAATCTGGCAGACAGACTGTTTATGACCCGAAATTGACTTAAGCCCCTCCCAGACCCCCCTTATGTCTTTTCTTTCCATTTGCTTTTCCATTTTTTCTTTATAACTGGATTTTCCCTGCCTGATTTGATGCCTCAGCTCCTTTTGTACTTCCCTCAACCCCTCCTTATCTCTTGTCCTGAATGCCATCTTTTTCTCCTTAAGTAGTGTTTTTATATCAGAGTTAATCCATGGTTTGTTGTTGGAGAAGCACCTCACCACTTTTGTGGGTACTGTGTTGTCCACACAAAAAGTAATGTAGTCCGTTATGCAGTGTGTGAGTCCTTCTATATCTTCTCCATATGAATCCTGCAGAACTTCCCATGTGGTTGTGTCAAAACAATTCCTCAGAGCCTCATCACTCTCCTCGGACCATATCCTCACTGTGCGGGTGACAGCTGGTTCTCTACGTACAAGTGGCTTGTACACAGGTCGGAGATGTACTAGGTTGTGATCCGATCTCCCCAGGGGCGGTAGGGCTGATGAGTTATATGCCTCCCTCACGTTGGCAAAGAACAAGTCCAGTGTTTTGTTGTCTCTTGTGTGGCAGGTTACATACTGTGTGAAACTGGGCAGTGTGGATGATGGAGAGGCATGGTTGAAATCACCAGACACAAGAAGGAGGGCCTGGGGGTGCTGAGACTGTAACTGGCTCAGCGTGGCTTGTAGGACCTCGCAGGCAGCGTCAGCTTTCGCAGAGGGGGGGACATATGCAGCTATCACGATGACATGTGATAGTTCCCTTGGTAGGTAGAAAGGTCTAATGCTCACAGCTAATAGTTCAATGTCCTTACAGCAAGTTTGATCCTTAATCACAATGTGCCTAGGATTACACCATCTATTATTCACAAACATTGCCAGCCCTCCTCCTTTCCTCTTACCGCTCTCCCTTGTCCTGTCTGCCCGAAGGAGTTTAAAACCATCCAAGGAGACCAGAGGGTCAGGAGTAACTTCAGGTAACTCAGGATCAGTACAGGATAAGTAATGTAATGTATGTACACAGTGACTGTACCAGCAGAATAGTGAGTGCAGCTCTGGAGTATAATACAGGATAAGTAATGTAATGTATGTACATAGTGACTGCACCAGCAGAATAGTGAGCGCAGCTCTGGAGTATAATACAGGATAAGTAATGTAATGTATGTACACAGTGACTGTACCAGCAGAATAGTGAGTGCAGCTCTGGAGTATAATACAGGATGTAACTCAGGATCAGTACAGGATAAGTAATGTAATGTATGTACACAGTGACTGTACCAGCATAATAGTGAGCGCAGCTCTGGAGTATAATACAGGATAAGTAATGTAATGTATGTACACAGTGACTGTACCAGCATAATAGTGAGCGCAGCTCTGGAGTATAATACAGGATGTAACTCAGGATCAGTACAGGATAAGTAATGTAATGTATGTACACAGTGACTGTACCAGCATAATAGTGAGCGCAGCTCTGGAGTATAATACAGGATAAGTAATGTAATGTATGTACACAGTGACTGTACCAGCAGAATAGTGAGCGCAGCTCTGGAGTATAATACAGGATAAGTAATGTAATGTATGTACACAGTGACTGCACCAGCAGAATAGTGAGCGCAGCTCTGGAGTATAATACAGGATAAGTAATGTAATGTATGTACACAGGGACTGTACCAGCAGAATAGTGAGTGCAGCTCTGGAGTATAATACAGGATAAGTAATGTAATGTATGTACACAGTGACTGCACCAGCAGAATAGTGAGTGCAGCTCTGGAGTATAATACAGGATGTAACTCAGGATCAGTACAGGATAAGTAATGTAATGTATGTACACAGTGACTGTACCAGCAGAATAGTGAGTGCAGCTCTGGAGTATAATACAGGATAAGTAATGTAATGTATGTACACAGTGACTGCACCAGCAGAATAGTGAGTGCAGCTCTGGAGTATAATACAGGATGTAACTCAGGATCAGTACAGGATAAGTAATGTAATGTATGTACACAGTGACTGTACCAGCAGAATAGTGAGTGCAGCTCTGGAGTATAATACAGGATAAGTAATGTAATGTATGTACACAGTGACTGTACCAGCAGAATAATGAGCGCAGCTCTGGAGTATAATACAGGATAAGTAATGTAATGTATGTACACAGTGACTGTACCAGCAGAATAGTGAGCGCAGCTCTGGAGTATAATACAGGATAAGTAATGTAATGTATGTACACAGTGACTGTACCAGCAGAATAGTGAGCGCAGCTCTGGAGTATAATACAGGATGTAACTCAGGATCAGTACAGGATAAGTAATGTAATGTATGTACACAGTGACTGCACCAGCAGAATAGTGAGCGCAGCTCTGGAGTATAATACAGGATGTAACTCAGGATCAGTACAGGATAAGTAATGTAATGTAATGTATGTACACATTGACTGTGCCAGCAGAATAGTGAGTGCAGCTCTGGAGTATAATACAGGATGTAACTCAGGATCAGTACAGGATAAGTAATGTAATGTATGTACACAGTGACTGTACCAGCAGAATAGTTAGCGCAGCTCTGGAGTATAATACAGGATAAGTAATGTAATGTATGTACACAGTGACTGTACCAGCAGAATAGTGAGTGCAGCTCTGGAGTATAATACAGGATGTAACTCAGGATCAGCACAGGATAAGTAATGTAATGTATGTACACAGTGACTGTACCAGCAGAATAGTGAGCGCAGCTCTGGAGTATAATACAGGATAAGTAATGTAATGTATGTACACAGTGACTGTACCAGCAGAATAGTGAGTGCAGCTCTGGAGTATAATACAGGATGTAACTCAGGATCAGTACAGGATAAGTAATGTAATGTATGTACACAGTGACTGTACCAGCAGAATAGTGAGCGCAGCTCTGGAGTATAATACAGGATAAGTAATGTAATGTATGTACACAGTGACTGTACCAGCAGAATAGTGAGTGCAGCTCTGGAGTATAATACAGGATAAGTAATGTAATGTATGTACACAGTGACTGTACCAGCAGAATAGTGAGCGCAGCTCTGGAGTATAATACAGGATGTAACTCAGGATCAGTACAGGATAAGTAATGTAATGTAATGTATGTACACATTGACTGTGCCAGCAGAATAGTGAGTGCAGCTCTGGAGTATAATACAGGATGTAACTCAGGATCAGTACAGGATAAGTAATGTAATGTATGTATACAGTGACTGCACCAGCAGAATAGTGAGTGCAGCTCTGGAGTATAATACAGGATAAGTAATGTAATGTATGTACACAGTGACTGCACCAGCAGAGTAGTGAGCGCAGCTCTGGAGTATAATACAGGATGTAACTCAGGATCAGTACAGGATAAGTAATGTAATGTATGTACACAGTGACTGCACCAGCAGAATAGTGAGTGCAGCTCTGGAGTATAATACAGGATGTAACTCAGGATCAGTACAGGATAAGTAATGTAATGTATGTACACAGTGACTGTACCAGCAGAATAGTGAGTACAGCTCTGGAGTATAATACAGGATAAGTAATGTAATGTATGTACACAGTGACTGCACCAGCAGAATAGTGAGCGCAGCTCTGGAGTATAATACAGGATAAGTAATGTAATGTATGTACACAGTGACTGCACCAGCAGAATAGTGAGCGCAGCTCTGGAGTATAATACAGGATGTAACTCAGGATCAGTACAGGATAAGTAATGTAATGTATGTACACAGTGACTGCACCAGTAGAATAGTGAGCGCAGCTCTGGAGTATAATACAGGATAAGTAATGTAATGTATGTACACAGTGACTGTACCAGCAGAATAGTGAGCGCAGCTCTGGAGTATAATACAGGATGTAACTCAGGATCAGTACAGGATAAGTAATGTAATGTATGTACACAGTGACTGTACCAGCAGAATAGTGAGCGCAGCTCTGGAGTATAATACAGGATAAGTAATGTAATGTATGTACACAGTGACTGCACCAGCAGAATAGTGAGCGCAGCTCTGGAGTATAATACAGGATAAGTAATGTAATGTATGTACACAGTGACTGTACCAGCAGAATAGTGAGTGCAGCTCTGGAGTATAATACAGGAGGTAATAATAATAATAATAATAATAATAGTCCTTTAATAGTCCCACAATGGGGAAATTCAGTGTGTTACAGCAGCAAAGATAAGCAGATACAAATACAAATACAACATGTACAGGAATATTCCAAGGTGAGAGGCATTACATTGATAGCAGACAGACAGATAGGACGTAGCGGGGGGGGGGGGGGGATATAACAGGTAGAGAGATATTTTCAGTTCTCTGTGTGTAATGATCTCCGCTTAGGTCGGTGTTGGTTGTACAGCCTAACCGCGGTGGGGAGGAAAGACTTCCGATAGCGCTCCTTCTCACACCTAGGGTGGAGCAGTCGGTCACTGACAGTACTACCCAGCGCGATCACAGTCTCATGCATGGGATGGGACTTCTTCTTCTGCATGGAGCTCACCACGGACAGTATCCTTCTGTCACCCACCACCTGCACTGGGTCCAGTGGGCTCCCCAGGACAGAGCTGGCCCTTCTAATCAGCTTGTCAAGTTTATTTCTGTCCCTGGTTGATATACTGCTCCCCCAGCAGGCCACTCCAAAGAAGATGGCTAATGCCACTACCGAGTTGAAGAAAGTCCTAAGAAATGCCCCCCCGGATTCCAAAGGCTCTCAGCCTCCTAAGCAGGTAGAGCCTGCTGTGGCCCTTCCTGTACAGGGCCTCCATATGATCTGCCCAGTCCAGCTTATTATTAAGGAGCAAACCCAGGTACTTATAGGTGTTCACAACCTCGATGCCCGTCCCCAGGATGTCCACTGGTTTAGGAGGGCTTCTGCCTTTGCGGAAGTCCACCACCATCTCCTTGGTCTTCCCCGCGTTAATCTTCAGGTGGTTCTGGTGGCACCAGTCCACAAAATCCCGGTTCAGTTCTCTGTACTCCCTGTCATCATCGTCTGTGATGAGACCCACTATTGCAGAGTCGTCAGAATACTTCTGTAGGTAGCAGCTGGATGAGTTGCACCTAAAATCAGCAGTGTACAGTGTGAAGAGGAAAGGGGCGAGAACCGTACCCTGAGGTGCCCCCGTATTACAGAACACGGTACCTGACACACAGTCTCGGGCTCTCACGTACTGAGGTCGATTTGTGAGGTAGGCTAGGATCCAGTTGGAGAGGTGGTGGTCCACTCCAGCAAGGCCCAGCTTGTCTCTCAGTAACCTGGGCTGTATGGTGTTAAAAGCACTGGAGAAGTCAAAGAACATTATTCTCACTGTGTTCCCTGGTTTCTCCAGGTGAGACAGAGCCCTGTGCAGAAGATGGATGATGGCATCATCTACCCCAATGCCCGGCCGATAAGCAAACTGGAGGGGGTCCATAGCGGGGCTCACTAGAGGGCGAAGATGTGTGAGAACCAATCTCTCCAAGATCTTCATCAGGTGGGATGTCAGTGCTACAGGTCTGTAGTCGTTGAGGTCCATAGGGTGGGGTTTCTTTGGAACTGGTACCACACAAGAAGATTTCCATAATTCAGGGACTATTTCCTGCCTCAGGCTCATATTATACATATATGTAATTATACCACACAGCTGGTCCCCACAAGTCTTAATTAGCCTTGCACTGATGTCATCTGGCCCTCCGGCTTTCCTCGCCTTGATCTTTTTCATCTCCTTCCTCACCTGGGCCCGTGTGAAGGTCAGACTGTGGCCAGATAAAGACAGATTTCTGGATTTACTGGTCTGTTGGGAAGTGGCCGCATGGGGTGAAGTCATTGTGGTGGGGGGAGCTGAAGGACATACTGGGGTGGGAGGAGCTGGTGTGTGATCAAATCTGTTGAAGAATAGGTTTAGTTCATTAAGCCAGTTAACATCTGCCTCAATCTGGCAGACAGACTGTTTATGACCCGAAATTGACTTAAGCCCCTCCCAGACCCCCCTTATGTCTTTTCTTTCCATTTGCTTTTCCATTTTTTCTTTATAACTGGATTTTCCCTGCCTGATTTGATGCCTCAGCTCCTTTTGTACTTCCCTCAACCCCTCCTTATCTCTTGTCCTGAATGCCATCTTTTTCTCCTTAAGTAGTGTTTTTATATCAGAGTTAATCCATGGTTTGTTGTTGGAGAAGCACCTCACCACTTTTGTGGGTACTGTGTTGGCAACACAAAAAGTAATGTAGTCCGTTATGCAGTGTGTGAGTCCTTCTATATCTTCCCCATAAGAATCCTGCAGAACTTCCCATGCGGTTGTGTCAAAACAATCCCTCAGAGCCTCATCACTCTCCTCGGACCATATCCTCACTGTGCGGGTGACAGCTGGTTCTCTACGTACAAGTGGCTTGTACACAGGTCGGAGATGTACTAGGTTGTGATCCGATCTCCCCAGGGGCGGTAGGGCTGATGAGTTATATGCCTCCCTCACGTTGGCAAAGAACAAGTCCAGTGTTTTGTTGTCTCTTGTGTGGCAGGTTACATACTGTGTGAGACTGGGCAGTGTGGATGATGGAGAGGCATGGTTGAAATCACCAGACACAAGAAGGAGGGCCTGGGGGGTGCTGAGACTGTAACTGGCTCAGCGTGGCTTGTAGGACCTCGCAGGCAGCGTCAGCTTTCGCAGAGGGGGGGACATATGCAGCTATCACGATGACATGTGATAGTTCCCTTGGTAGGTAGAAAGGTCTAATGCTCACAGCTAATAGTTCAATGTCCTTACAGCAAGTTTGATCCTTAATCACAATGTGCCTAGGATTACACCATCTATTATTCACAAACATTGCCAGCCCTCCTCCTTTCCTCTTACCGCTCTCCCTTGTCCTGTCTGCCCGAAGGAGTTTAAAACCATCCAAGGAGACCAGAGGGTCAGGAGTAACTTCAGGTAACTCAGGATCAGTACAGGATAAGTAATGTAATGTATGTACACAGTGACTGTACCAGCAGAATAGTGAGTGCAGCTCTGGAGTATAATACAGGATGTAACTCAGGATCAGTACAGGATAAGTAATGTAATGTATGTACACAGTGACTGTACCAGCAGAATAGTGAGCGCAGCTCTGGAGTATAATACAGGATAAGTAATGTAATGTATGTACACAGTGACTGTACCAGCAGAATAGTGAGCGCAGCTCTGGAGTATAATACAGGATAAGTAATGTAATGTATGTACACAGTGACTGTACCAGCAGAATAGTGAGCGCAGCTCTGGAGTATAATACAGGATGTAACTCAGGATCAGTACAGGATAAGTAATGTAATGTATGTACACAGTGACTGTACCAGCAGAATAGTGAGTGCAGCTCTGGAATATAATACAGGATGTAACTCAGGATCAGTACAGGATAAGTAATGTAATGTATGTACACAGTGACTGTACCAGCAGAATAGTGAGTGCAGCTCTGGAGTATAATACAGGATAAGTAATGTAATGTATGTACACAGTGACTGCACCAGCAGAATAGTGAGTGCAGCTCTGGAGTATAATACAGGATGTAACTCAGGATCAGTACAGGATAAGTAATGTAATGTATGTACACAGTGACTGCACCAGCAGAATAGTGAGTGCAGCTCTGGAGTATAATACAGGATAAGTAATGTAATGTATGTACACAGTGACTGCACCAGCAGAATAGTGAGTGCAGCTCTGGGGTATAATACAGGATAAGTAATGTAATGTATGTACACAGTGACTGCACCAGCAGAATAGTGAGTGCAGCTCTGGAGTATAATACAGGATGTAACTCAGGATCAGTACAGGATAAGTAATGTAATGTATGTACACAGTGACTGCACCAGCAGAATAGTGAGCGCAGCTCTGGAGTATAACACAGGATAAGTAATGTAATGTATGTACACAGTGACTGCACCAGCAGAATAGTGAGCGCAGCTCTGGAGTATAATACAGGATGTAACTCAGGATCAGTACAGGATAAGTAATGTAATGTATGTACACAGTGACTGTACCAGCAGAATAGTGAGCGCAGCTCTGGAGTATAATACAGGATAAGTAATGTAATGTATGTACACAGTGACTGTACCAGCAGAATAGTGAGCGCAGCTCTGGAGTATAATACAGGATAAGTAATGTAATGTATGTACACAGTGACTGTACCAGCAGAATAGTGAGTGCAGCTCTGGAGTATAATACAGGATAAGTAATGTAATGTATGTACACAGTGACTGTACCAGCAGAATAGTGAGCGCAGCGCTGGAGTATAATACAGGATAAGTAATGTAATGTATGTACACAGTGACTGTACCAGCAGAATAGTGAGTGCAGCTCTGGAGTATAATACAGGATGTAACTCAGGATCAGTACAGGATAAGTAATGTAATGTATGTACACAGTCACTGCACCAGCAGAATAGTGAGTGCAGCTCTGGAGTATAATACAGGATAAGTAATGTAATGTATGTACACAGTGACTGCACCAGCAGAATAGTGAGTGCAGCTCTGGGGTATAATACAGGATAAGTAATGTAATGTATGTACACAGTGACTGCACCAGCAGAATAGTGAGTGCAGCTCTGGAGTATAATACAGGATGTAACTCAGGATCAGTACAGGATAAGTAATGTAATGTATGTACACAGTGACTGCACCAGCAGAATAGTGAGCGCAGCTCTGGAGTATAACACAGGATAAGTAATGTAATGTATGTACACAGTGACTGCACCAGCAGAATAGTGAGCGCAGCTCTGGAGTATAACACAGGATAAGTAATGTAATGTATGTACACAGTGACTGCACCAGCAGAATAGTGAGTGCAGCTCTGGAGTATAATACAGGATAAGTAATGTAATGTATGTACACAGTGACTGTACCAGCAGAATAGTGAGCGCAGCTCTGGAGTATAATACAGGATAAGTAATGTAATGTATGTACACAGTGACTGTACCAGCAGAATAGTGAGCGCAGCTCTGGAGTATAATACAGGATAAGTAATGTAATGTATGTACACAGTGACTGTACCAGCAGAATAGTGAGCGCAGCTCTGGAGTATAATACAGGATGTAACTCAGGATCAGTACAGGATAAGTAATGTAATGTATGTACACAGTGACTGTACCAGCAGAATAGTGAGCGCAGCTCTGGAGTATAATACAGGATAAGTAATGTAATGTATGTACACAGTGACTGTACCAGCAGAATAGTGAGCGCAGCTCTGGAGTATAATACAGGATGTAACTCAGGATCAGTACAGGATAAGTAATGTAATGTATGTACACAGTGACTGTACCAGCAGAATAGTGAGCACAGCTCTGGAGTATAATACAGGATAAGTAATGTAATGTATGTACACAGTGACTGTACCAGCAGAATAGTGAGTGCAGCTCTGGAGTATAATACAGGATAAGTAATGTAATGTATGTACACAGTGACTGCACCAGCAGAATAGTGAGTGCAGCTCTGGAGTATAATACAGGATAAGTAATGTAATGTATGTACACAGTGACTGTACCAGCATAATAGTGAGCGCAGCTCTGGAGTATAATACAGGATGTAACTCAGGATCAGTACAGGATAAGTAATGTAATGTATGTACACAGTGACTGTACCAGCATAATAGTGAGCGCAGCTCTGGAGTATAATACAGGATGTAACCCCAGCAGAAGGACTCAGGATCAGTACAGGATAAGTAATGTAATGTATGTACACAGTGACTGTACCAGCAGAATAGTGAGCGCAGCTCTGGAGTATAATACAGGATATAACTCAGGATCAGTACAGGATAAGTAATGTAATGTATGTACACAGTGACTGCACCAGCAGAATAGTGAGCGCAGCTCTGGAGTATAATACAGGATAAGTAATGTAATGTATGTACACAGTGACTGTACCAGCAGAATAGTGAGCGCAGCTCTGGAGTATAATACAGGATAAGTAATGTAATGTATGTACACAGTGACTGTACCAGCAGAATAGTGAGCGCAGCTCTGGAGTATAATACAGGATAAGTAATGTAATGTATGTACACAGTGACTGTACCAGCAGAATAGTGAGTGCAGCTCTGGAGTATAATACAGGATAAGTAATGTATTGTATGTACACAGTGACTGTACCAGCAGAATAGTGAGCGCAGCTCTGGAGTATAATACAGGATGTAACTCAGGATCAGTACAGGATAAGTAATGTATTGTATGTACACAGTGACTGTACCAGCAGAATAGTGAGTGCAGCTCTGGAGTATAATACAGGATAAGTAATGTAATGTATGTACACAGTGACTGCACCAGCAGAATAGTGAGTGCAGCTCTGGAGTATAATACAGGATGTAACTCAGGATCAGTACAGGATAAGTAATGTAATGTATGTACACAGTGACTGCACCAGCAGAATAGTGAGTGCAGCTCTGGAGTATAATACAGGATAAGTAATGTAATGTATGTACACAGTGACTGCACCAGCAGAATAGTGAGTGCAGCTCTGGGGTATAATACAGGATAAGTAATGTAATGTATGTACACAGTGACTGCACCAGCAGAATAGTGAGTGCAGCTCTGGAGTATAATACAGGATGTAACTCAGGATCAGTACAGGATAAGTAATGTAATGTATGTACACAGTGACTGCACCAGCAGAATAGTGAGCGCAGCTCTGGAGTATAACACAGGATAAGTAATGTAATGTATGTACACAGTGACTGTACCAGCAGAATAGTGAGCGCAGCTCTGGAGTATAATACAGGATAAGTAATGTAATGTATGTACACAGTGACTGTACCAGCAGAATAGTGAGCGCAGCTCTGGAGTATAATACAGGATAAGTAATGTAATGTATGTACACAGTGACTGTACCAGCAGAATAGTGAGCACAGCTCTGGAGTATAATACAGGATAAGTAATGTAATGTATGTACACAGTGACTGTACCAGCAGAATAGTGAGTGCAGCTCTGGAGTATAATACAGGATAAGTAATGTAATGTATGTACACAGTGACTGTACCAGCAGAATAGTGAGCGCAGCTCTGGAGTATAATACAGGATAAGTAATGTAATGTATGTACACAGTGACTGTACCAGCATAATAGTGAGCGCAGCTCTGGAGTATAATACAGGATGTAACTCAGGATCAGTACAGGATAAGTAATGTAATGTATGTACACAGTCACTGCACCAGCAGAATAGTGAGTGCAGCTCTGGAGTATAATACAGGATAAGTAATGTAATGTATGTACACAGTGACTGCACCAGCAGAATAGTGAGTGCAGCTCTGGGGTATAATACAGGATAAGTAATGTAATGTATGTACACAGTGACTGCACCAGCAGAATAGTGAGTGCAGCTCTGGAGTATAATACAGGATGTAACTCAGGATCAGTACAGGATAAGTAATGTAATGTATGTACACAGTGACTGCACCAGCAGAATAGTGAGCGCAGCTCTGGAGTATAACACAGGATAAGTAATGTAATGTATGTACACAGTGACTGCACCAGCAGAATAGTGAGCGCAGCTCTGGAGTATAATACAGGATAAGTAATGTAATGTATGTACACAGTGACTGCACCAGCAGAATAGTGAGCGCAGCTCTGGAGTATAATACAGGATAAGAATGTAATGTATGTACACAGTGACTGTACCAGCAGAAAGGAGCGCAGCTCTGGAGATAATACAGGATAAGTAATGTAATGTATGTACACAGTGACTGTACCAGCAGAATAGTGAGCGCAGCTCTGGAGTATAATACAGGATATAACTCAGGTCAGTACGGATAAGTAATTTTATTTTTTTACACAGTGGCTGCCCCGGCAAAATAGTGGGCGCGGCTCTGGAGTATAATACAGGATAAGTAATGTAATGTATGTACACAGTGACTGTACCAGCAGAATAGTGAGCGCAGCTCTGGAGTATAATACAGGATAAGTAATGTAATGTATGTACACAGTGACTGTACCAGCAGAATAGTGAGCGCAGCTCTGGAGTATAATACAGGATATAACTCAGGATCAGTACAGGATAAGTAATGTAATGTATGTACACAGTGACTGCACCAGCAAAATAGTGAGCGCAGCTCTGGAGTATAATACAGGATAAGTAATGTAATGTATGTACACAGTGACTGTACCAGCAGAATAGTGAGCGCAGCTCTGGGGTATAATACAGGATAAGTAATGTAATGTATGTACACAGTGACTGTACCAGCAGAATAGTGAGCGCAGCTCTGGAGTATAATACAGGATGTAACTCAGGATCAGTACAGGATAAGTAATGTAATGTATGTACACAGTGACTGTACCAGCATAATAGTGAGCGCAGCTCTGGAGTATAATACAGGATGTAACTCAGGATCAGTACAGGATAAGTAATGTAATGTATGTACACAGTGACTGTACCAGCAGAATAGTGAGCGCAGCTCTGGAGTATAATACAGGATATAACTCAGGATCAGTACAGGATAAGTAATGTAATGTATGTACACAGTGACTGCACCAGCAGAATAGTGAGCGCAGCTCTGGAGTATAATACAGGATAAGTAATGTAATGTATGTACACAGTCACTGCACCAGCAGAATAGTGAGTGCAGCTCTGGAGTATAATACAGGATAAGTAATGTAATGTATGTACACAGTGACTGCACCAGCAGAATAGTGAGTGCAGCTCTGGGGTATAATACAGGATAAGTAATGTAATGTATGTACACAGTGACTGCACCAGCAGAATAGTGAGTGCAGCTCTGGAGTATAAAACAGGATGTAACTCAGGATCAGTACAGGATAAGTAATGTAACTGCACACAACAATGAGCATACCCAGTAATATTCAGCAACCCACACAGGGATGATCCATAGGGGTTACACATAAATAGAAAAACGCGCCCTGATGAAAATATCTGTTCCTTCGAAACATGTGGGGCACATTTTACCATCCCTTATTCCTATCTTCTTCAAAATTCTTGGGGTTCAGTAAACTGAATGAATAAGGTAGAGGTGGGAGCTCTGCTGGGGCATGGTTATGGGCAGCACCCCTGGTAGTCCTAGAGCCCCTACATCCACCTCCCTCCTGGACTAAACAAGCCCCATAGGGTCTCCCAAATATTAATTGAGCATTTGTCCATAAAGGTTGGAAACTGGACACTTTGTGGTCCTCATCAGTACGTGTCCCATTATTACAGACCCTGCCACGTTAATTTTTATAATTCGTCTGCTGCCAGTCATTTGCCTTGAATCGTTGTTGACACTGGCCAGTCTTTCTTACGAACAGATTTGTCAGTAACCAGGCTTTGTGTGCCTTCATTTAATGGGTGAAGCCGCAGTGACCGCACTTCGCATCTCATCTCCTTCATGGAAACTCCTTTTACCAATTAGCTCCTGGAGAAGTCATTGACACAGGGGTTCACTTACTTTTCTTCTTAACACAGTTTATTAGTGATTAAAGGGGTTTTCCAGATTTAGCAGTTGGGATAGGTCGCCAATTAAAGATCATCAGGTTTGTGATAACCAGAACCCTCGACAATCAAGTAATGCTCTGTGATTGCCCTGTGACATCACGTTTATCGGTCACATGGCCTCTTCAGATGTGACATCACGTGTATCAGTCGCATGGTTTGTTCTTGCCTCAGTTCCATTCAAATGAATGGGCTGAGCTGCAATACCAAGCACGGGCACTACATAAATATATGGCACTGTGCATGGTAAGTGCTGAAGAGGCCGCAGTCTGCAGTCTCTTCCTGGGTGACAGATGCTTAACAATCTTCAGTAGATCACCTATGCTAAGGATAGGCCATCAACTAACAAGCCTGGAAAATTCCCTTTAATGCAGGCATGCAGGGAATTGAAAACGGTTCACTTACTTGTTCTTGAAAGTTTTTCAGGAGGTGACATCACCACTTATCAGATATCAGTGATATTATACTGTAGTGACCTCACCACTTATCAGATATCAGTGATATTATACTGTAGTGACATCACGGTTCTACAGCTATCAGTGATATTATACTGTAGTGACCTCACCGCTCTCCAGATATCGGTGATATTATACTGTAGTGACATCACGGTTCTACAGCTATCAGTGATATTATACTGTAGTGACCTCACCGCTCTCCAGATATCGGTGATATTATACTGTAGTGACATCACCGCTCTCCAGATATCGGTGATATTATACTGTAGTGACATCACCGCTCTCCAGATATCGGTGATATTATACTGTAGTGACATCACTGCTCTCCAGATATCGGTGATATTATACTGTAGTGACATCACTGCTCTCCAGATATCGGTGATATTATACTGTAGTGACCTCACTGCTCTCCAGATATCGGTGATATTATACTGTAGTGACCTCACCGCTCTCCAGATATCGGTGATATTATACTGTAGTGACATCACCGCTCTCCAGATATTGGTGATATTATACTGTAGTGACATCACGGTTCTACAGCTATCAGTGATATTATACTGTAGTGACATCACCGCTCTCCAGATATCGGTGATATTATACTGTAGTGACCTCACCGCTCTCCAGATATCGGTGATATTATACTGTAGTGACATCACCGCTCTCCAGATATCGGTGATATTATACTGTAGTGACATCACCGCTCTCCAGATATCAGTGATATTATACTGTAGTGACATCACCGCTCTCCAGATATCGGTGATATTATACTGTAGTGACCTCATCGCTCTCCAGATATCGGTGATATTATACTGTAGTGACATCACGGTTCTACAGCTATCGGTGATATTATACTGTAGTGACATCACCGCTCTCCAGATATCGGTGATATTATACTGTAGTGACATCACCGCTCTCCAGATATCGGTGATATTATACTGTAGTGACATCACCGCTCTCCAGATATCGGTGATATTATACTGTAGTGACATCACGGTTCTACAGCTATCAGTGATATTATACTGTAGTGACATCACCGCTCTCCAGATATCGGTGATATTATACTGTAGTGACATCACGGTTGTACAGCTATCAGTGATATTATACTGTAGTGACCTCACCGCTCTCCAGATATCGGTGATATTATACTGTAGTGACCTAATGGGTCTCCAGATATCGGTGATATTATACTGTAGTGACATCACGGTTCTACAGCTATCAGTGATATTATACTGTAGTGACCTCACCGCTCTCCAGATATCGGTGATATTATACTGTGGTGACATCACGGTTCTACAGCTCTCAGTGATATTATACTGTAGTGACCTCACCGCTCTCCAGATATCAGTGATATTATACTTTAGTGACCTCACCGCTCTCCAGATATCGGTGATATTATACTGTAGTGACATCACCGCTCTCCAGATATCGGTGATATTATACTGTAGTGACATCACTGCTCTCCAGATATCGGTGATATTATACTGTAGTGACCTCACCGCTCTCCAGATATCGGTGATATTATACTGTAGTGACATCACCGCTCTCCAGATATCGGTGATATTATACTGTAGTGACATCACCGCTCTCCAGATATCGGTGATATTATACTGTAGTGACCTCACCGCTCTCCAGATATCGGTGATATTATCTCTACTGTAGTGACATCACCGCTCTCCAGATATCGGTGATATTATACTGTATGTGACATCACGGTTCTACAGCTATCAGTGATATTATACTGTAGTGACCTCACCGCTCTCCAGATATTGGTGATATTATACTGTAGTGACATCACCGCTCTCCAGATATCGGTGATATTATACTGTAGTGACCTCACCGCTCTCCAGATATCGGTGATATTATACTGTAGTGACATCACGGTTCTACAGCTATCGGTGATATTATACTGTAGTGACATCACGTCTACAGCTATCGGTGTTTCTGGTGCTCCAGATATCAGTGATATTATACTGTAGTGACCTCACCGCTCTCCAGATATCGGTGATATTATACTGTAGTGACATCACCGCTCTCCAGATATCGGTGATATTATACTGTAGTGACATCACCGCTCTCCAGATATCGGTGATATTATACTGTAGTGACATGGCGGGTGGGCCCCCCCCTCCCCACATATCGGTGATATTATACGGTAGTGACATCACCGCTCTCCAGATATCGGTGATATTATACTGTAGTGACATCACTGCTCTCCAGATATTGGTGATATTATACTGTAGTGACCTCACCGCTCTCCAGATATCGGTGATATTATACTGTAGTGACATCACGGTTCTACAGCTATCAGTGATATTATACTGTAGTGACATCACCGCTCTCCAGATATCGGTGATATTATACTGTAGTGACATCACTGCTCTCCAGATATTGGTGATATTATACTGTAGTGACATCACCGCTCTCCAGATATCGGTGATATTATACTGTAGTGACATCACGGTTCTACAGCTATCAGTGATATTATACTGTAGTGACCTCACCGCTCTCCAGATATTGGTGATATTATACTGTAGTGACCTCACCGCTCTCCAGATATTGGTGGTATTATACTGTAGTGAAATCACGGTTCTCCAGCTATCAGTGATATTATACTGTAGTGACATCACCGCTCTCCAGATATCGGTGATATTATACTGTAGTGACCTCACCGCTCTCCAGATATCGGTGATATTATACTGTAGTGACATCACCGCTCTCCAGATATCGGTGATATTATACTGTAGTGACATCACCGCTCTCCAGATATTGGTGATATTATACTGTAGTGACATCACCGCTCTCCAGATATCGGTGATATTATACTATAGTGACCTCACTCCTCAGATATCAGTGATATTATACAGTAGTGACATCACTCCAGATATCGGTGATATTATACTGTAGTGACATCACCACTCTAAAGATATCGGTGATATTATACTGTAGTGACATCACTGCTCTCCAGATATTGGTGATATTATACTGTAGTGACCTCACCGCTCTCCAGATATCGGTGATATTATACTGTAGTGACATCACGGTTCTACAGCTATCAGTGATATTATACTGTAGTGACCTCACCGCTCTCCAGATATCGGTGATATTATACTGTAGTGACCTCACCGCTCTCCAGATATCGGTGATATTATACTATAGTGACCTCACTCCTCAGATATCAGTGATATTATACAGTAGTGACATCACTCTCCAGATATCGGTGATATTATACTGTAGTGACATCACCGCTCTCCAGATATCGGTGATATTATACTGTAGTGACCTAATGGGTCTCCAGATATCGGTGATATTATACTGTAGTAACATCACGGTTCTACAGCTATCGGTGATATTATACTGTAGTGACCTCACCGCTCTCCAGATATCGGTGATATTATACTGTGGTGACATCACGGTTCTACAGCTATCAGTGATATTATACTGTAGTGACATCACCGCTCTCCAGATATCGGTGATATTATACTGTAGTGACCTCACCGCTCTCCAGATATCGGTGATATTATACTGTGGTGACATCACGGTTCTACAGCTATCAGTGATATTATACTGTAGTGACATCACCGCTCTCCAGATATCGGTGATATTATACTGTAGTGACCTCACCGCTCTCCAGATATCGGTGATATTATACTGTAGTGACATCACCGCTCTCCAGATATCGGTGATATTATACTGTAGTGACATCACCGCTCTCCAGATATTGGTGATATTATACTGTAGTGACCTCACCGCTCTCCAGATATTGGTGATATTATACTGTAGTGACATCACTGCTCTCCAGATATTGGTGATATTATACTGTAGTGACCTCACCGCTCTCCAGATATCGGTGATATTATACTGTAGTGACATCACGGTTCTACAGCTATCAGTGATATTATACTGTAGTGACATCACCGCTCTCCAGATATCGGTGATATTATACTGTAGTGACCTCACTGCTCTCCAGATATCGGTGATATTATACTGTAGTGACATCACCGCTCTCCAGATATCGGTGATATTATACTGTAGTGACCTCACCGCTCTCCAGATATTGGTGATATTATACTGTAGTGACATCACCGCTCTCCAGATATCGGTGATATTATACTATAGTGACCTCACTCCTCAGATATCAGTGATATTATACAGTAGTGACATCACTCCAGATATCGGTGATATTATACTGTAGTGACATCACCACTCTAAAGATATCGGTGATATTATACTGTAGTGACATCACGGTTCTACAGCTATCAGTGATATTATACTGTAGTGACATCACCGCTCTCCAGATATCGGTGATATTATACTGTAGTGACATCACCGCTCTCCAGATATCGGTGATATTATACTGTAGTGACATCACGGTTCTACAGCTATCAGTGATATTATACTGTAGTGACATCACCGCTCTCCAGATATTGGTGATATTATACTGTAGTGACATCACCGCTCTCCAGATATTGGTGATATTATACTGTAGTGACCTCACTGCTCTCCAGATATTGGTGATATTATACTGTAGTGACCTCACCGCTCTCCAGATATCGGTGATATTATACTGTAGTGACATCACCGCTCTCCAGATATCGGTGATATTATACTGTAGTGACATCACTGCTCTCCAGATATCGGTGATATTATACTGTAGTGACATCACCGCTCTCCAGATATTGGTGATATTATACTGTAGTGACCTCACTGCTCTCCAGATATTGGTGATATTATACTGTAGTGACCTCACCGCTCTCCAGATATCGGTGATATTATACTGTAGTGACATCACCGCTCTCCAGATATTGGTGGTATTATACTGTAGTGACATCACGGTTCTACAGCTATCAGTGATATTATACTGTAGTGACATCACCGATATCTGGAGAGCGGTGATATTATACTGTAGTGACCTCACTGCTCTCCAGATATTGGTGATATTATACTGTAGTGACATCACGGTTCTACAGCTATCAGTGATATTATACTGTAGTGACATCACCGCTCTCCAGATATCGGTGATATTATACTGTAGTGACCTCACCGCTCTCCAGATATCGGTGATATTATACTGTAGTGACATCACGGTTCTACAGCTATCAGTGATATTATACTGTAGTGACATCACGGCTCTGCAGATATCAGTGATATTATACTGTAGTGACCTCACCGCTCTCCAGATATCGGTGATATTATACTGTAGTGACCTCACTCCTCAGATATCAGTGATATTATACAGTAGTGACATCACTCTCTAGATATCGGTGATATTATACTGTAGTGACCTCACTCCTCAGATATCAGTGATATTATACAGTAGTGACATCACTCTCTAGATATTGGTGATATTATACTGTAGTGACATCACGGCTCTGCAGATATCAGTGATTATACAGCGCTGGTATGTCGGAGCAGATACAATGGGTCTGTTCTGGCTCGCGCTGTTATTTTTCGGATTATCGCCCAGCGCTCTCTGATCTCTATAAGTTGCCTAGCTTTGTATTGAATCTTTTGTGAATGACAGGAATCCTTGGCCGCAGTGCACACCTGACCCCGGCTGATGATGGTGGTAATAGTGGGAGACACGTGGGGCTCATCCTCACCACTGCGGGAGCTGTTATTGTTGGGGAGGGGGCACTTACTTCTTGCAGGATGGGCAGCTGTTCTGTGCTTTTTCTGCTGGTCTCGGGGAGGGGCTGTCCCTGTCAGTCTATATTTAGTGTCTTCCTCCGTCCCTCACAGACGCCCACCACCTGTCACCCCAGAACCGGAGCAGCTACCAGGAGGACACCATGAGGAAAGCGGGTGAGTCCTGAGGGAGACGTGGGGTGGAGGATTAGAGGGAGGAGAGGGTCCCACGGTGAGGGTCAGCTGGGCCCCTCCACAGCCTCCTACAATAAGTGGGTCCCTACAGTACAATGGTCGGAGCTCCACAACTCCTTTCATCCACCCAATAACCCACTTTTTACATTTGATGGGCAATAAGGGAAGATGTTTTTGGGTTCAGGTAATTTTGTAATCTGTGGGAGGGGGTCATGTGGTCTCCCTGCATGAGGGTCCATCACAAATCTGGGGCCTGTGGAGTCAATGGAGGACAGCATGGGCCCTATAGTAAGTAGCCTGGGCCCTAACACCTGTACTGCCATAGGGGCCCCAGCCCAGTGCGCGCGGTGCAGATGTGCGGGGCCCAGGCCATACAGATCATTTCACTAGACAGTCTGTATCTGCTATAATATCCGCACTCTGATGTCATCACATAATGTAAAGATGATGTCTCCACGTGCCATGGGTGACTCACATATTACCAAGCTCTCCTCTCCAAGCTCCCATGCTGACACTCTCCTTCTACTCTGCACCCATACTGATGCCTTTCTACCACTGTGCCCATACTGACGCTCTCCCTGCCCTCTGCTCCCATACTGACGCTCTCCCTGCCCTCTGCTCCCATACTGATGCTCTCCCTGCCTTCTGCTCCCATACTGATGCCTTTCTACCACTGTGCCCATACTGACGCTCTCCCTTCCCTCTGCGCCCATCTGGCCTACCACTGGCACTGCCCCCCCCCCCCCCCCCCCCCCTCTGCCCACGACGCTCTCCCTGCCCTCTGTGCTCATGCTGACACTCTCCCTGCCCTCTGCTCCCATACTGACGCTCTCCCTTCCCTCTGTGCCCATACTGACACTCTCCCTGCCCTCTGCGCGCATACTGACGCTCTCCCTGCCTTCTGCTCCCATACTGATGCTCTCCCTGCCCTCTGCACCCATACTGATGCTCTCCCTTCCCTCTGTGCCCATACTGACGCTCTCCCTGCCCTCTGCTCCCATACTGACGCTCTCCCTGCCTTCTGCTCCCATACTGATGCTCTCCCTTCCCTCTGTGCCCATACTGACGCTCTCCCTGCCCTCTGTGCTCATGCTGACACTCTCCCTGCCCTCTGCTCCCATACTGACGCTCTCCCTTCCCTCTGTGCCCATACTGATACTCTCCCTGCCCTCTGCACCCATACTGACGCTCTCCCTGCCCTCTGCGCCCATACTGACGCTCTCCCTGCCCTCTGCGCCCATACTGACGCTCTCCCTGCCTTCTGCTCCCATACTGACGCTCTCCCGGCACTCTGTGCCCATACTGATGCTCTCCCTTCCCTCTGTGCCCATACTGACGCTCTCCCTTCCCTCTGTGCCCATACTGACGCTCTCCCTGCCTTTTGCTCCCATGCTGACGCTCTCCCTGCCCTCTGCTCCCATACTGACGCTCTCCCTGCCCTCTGTGCCCATACTGACGCTCTCCCTGCCTTTTGCTCCCATGCTGACGCTCTCCCTGCCTTCTGCTCCCATACTGACGCTCTCCCTGCCCTCTGCTCCCATACTGACGCTCTCCCTGCCCTCTGTGCCCATACTGACGCTCTCCCTGCCTTTTGCTCCCATACTGACGCTCTCCCTGCCCTCTGCTCCCATACTGACGCTCTCCCTGCCCTCTGTGCCCATACTGACGCTCTCCCTGCCTTTTGCTCCCATGCTGACGCTCTCTTCTCTCTTTCAGTGGCAGACCTCCTGTACTGGAGAGACATCACTCTCTCTGCCGGCTGTCTCACCGGTCTCACCCTGTGCCTGCTGTGTCTCATCCAGTTCAGTGTGATCAGCGTCATCTCGTACGCCTGCCTCCTCACCCTCAGTGCAGCGCTCATACTGCGGCTCTACTACAAACTCCTGAAAAAAGGAGATGGAGGAAACCCCTTCCAGTGAGTGACCAAAGAGATTGGGGGTTACCTAAGGGTCAGGAGGACTCGATGTAGCAGAGCTGGTGGTGCTTGGTGTCGCTGAGCATTGCAGTATTTATGTGGTGTAGCAGAGCTGGTTGTGCTTTATGTCCAATCTACTTTTTGTCTCCTCAGGAAGTACCTGGACATGGATCCAATCCTCCCCCCCCAGCAGGTGGAGGCCGTCGCCTCTCGTCTTGTGCTTCTCTTCTTTTCTGCACTCTCCACCCTCCGCAGACTCTTCTTAGTGCAGGACACAAAGGAGTCAATGAAGGTAAAGTTAACAGGGTGCCATGTGTAGCCCCTCCCCCTCAGAGTGGGACATGTGTAGCCCCTCCCCCTCAGAGTGGGACATGTGTAGCCCCTCCCCCTCAGAGTGGGACATGTGTAGCCCCTCCCCCTCAGTGGGACATGTGTAGCCCCTCCCCCTCAGTGGGACATGTGTAGCCCCTCCCCCTCAGTGGGACATGTGTAGCCCCTCCCCCTCAGTGGGACATGTGTAGCCCCTCCCCCTCAGTGGGACATGTGTAGCCCCTCCCCCTCAGTGGGACATGTGTAGCCCCTCCCCCTCAGTGGGACATGTGTAGCCCCTCCCCCTCAGTGGGACATGTGTAGCCCCTCCCCCTCAGTGGGACATGTGTAGCCCCTCCCCCTCAGTGGGACATGTGTAGCCCCTCCCCCTCACTGTACACGGCGATCGCTGTTGATTTGCCCTCATATTTCTCTGTTCTCTCCTTCCGCAGTTCTTGCTCCTGCTCTACCTCCTCACATATATTGGTGCTGTGGTTAATGGACTGACCCTGCTGCTCCTCGGTAAGACCCTGATATCTTATATAATGGGGTGTGAGGAGAGGAGCGCCTGGATGTGGTGTGTGCGCCCCCTGCTGTATATACCGGGGTGTGAGGTGAGGAGCGCCGGGTGTGGTGTGTGCGCCCCCTGCTGTATATACCGGGGTGTGAGGAGAGGAGCGCTGGGTGTGGTGTGTGCGCCCCCTGCTGTATATACCGGGGTGTGAGGAGAGGGAGCGCCGGGTGTGGTGTGTGCGCCCCCTGCTGTATATACCAGGGTGTGAGGAGAGGAGCGCCGGGTGTGGTGTGTGCGCCCCCTGCTGTATATACCGGGGTGTGAGGAGAGGAGCGCCGGATGTGGTGTGTGCGCCCCCTGCTGTATATACCGGGGTGTGAGGAGAGGAGCGCCGGGTGTGGTGTGTGCGCCCCCTGCTGTATATACCGGGGTGTGAGGAGAGGAGCGCTGGGTGTGGTGTGTGCGCCCCCTGCTGTATATACCGGGGGTGTGAGGACAGGAGCGCCGGGTGTGGTGTGTGCGCCCCCTGCTGTATATACCGGGGTGTGAGGAGAGGAGCGCCGGGTGTGGTGTGTGCGCCCCCTGCTGTATATACCGGGGTGTGAGGACAGGAGCGCCGGGTGTGGTGTGTGCGCCCCCTGCTGTATATACCGGGGTGTGAGGAGAGGAGCGCTGGGTGTGGTGTGTGCGCCCCCTGCTGTATATACCGGGGTGTGAGGAGAGGAGCGCCGGGTGTGGTGTGTGCGCCCCCTGCTGTATATACCGGGGTGTGAGGAGAGGAGCGCCGGGTGTGGTGTGTGCGCCCCCTGCTGTATATACCGGGGTGTGAGGACAGGAGCGCCGGGTGTGGTGTGTGCGCCCCCTGCTGTATATACCGGGGTGTGAGGTGAGGGAGCGCCTGGTGTGGTGTGTGCGCCCCCTGCTGTATATACCGGGGTGTGAGGTGAGGAGCGCCGGGTGTGGTGTGTGCGCCCCCTGCTGTATATACCGGGGTGTGAGGAGAGGAGCGCCGGGTGTGGTGTGTGTTCGCCCCCTGCTGTATATACCGGGGTGTGAGGAGAGGAGCGCCGGGTGTGGTGTGTGCGCCCCCTGCTGTATATACCGGGGTGTGAGGAGAGGAGCGCCGGGTGTGGTGTGTGCGCCCCCTGCTGTATATACCGGGGTGTGAGGACAGGAGCGCCGGGTGTGGTGTGTGCGCCCCCTGCTGTATATACCGGGGTGTGAGGACAGGAGCGCCGGGTGTGGTGTGTGCGCCCCCTGCTGTATATACCGGGGTGTGAGGAGAGGAGCGCCGGGTGTGGTGTGTGCGCCCCCTGCTGTATATACCGGGGGTGTGAGGAGAGGAGCGCCGGGTGTGGTGTGTGCGCCCCCTGCTGTATATACCGGGGGTGTGAGGAGAGGAGCGCCGGGTGTGGTGTGTGCGCCCCCTGCTGTATATACCGGGGTGTGAGGAGAGGAGCGCCGGGTGTGGTGTGTGCGCCCCCTGCTGTATATACCGGGGTGTGAGGACAGGAGCGCCGGGTGTGGTGTGTGCGCCCCCTGCTGTATATACCGGGGTGTGAGGAGAGGGAGCGCCGGGTGTGGTGTGTGCGCCCCCTGCTGTATATACCGGGGTGTGAGGAGAGGAGCGCCGGGTGTGGTGTGTGCGCCCCCTGCTGTATATACCGGGGTGTGAGGAGAGGAGCGCCGGGTGTGGTGTGTGCGCCCCCTGCTGTATATACCGGGGTGTGAGGAGAGGAGCGCCGGGTGTGGTGTGTGCGCCCCCTGCTGTATATACTGGGGTGTGAGGAGAGGAGCGCCGGGTGTGGTGTGTGCGCCCCCTGCTGTATATACCGGGGTGTGAGGAGAGGAGCGCTGGGTGTGGTGTGTGCGCCCCCTGCTGTATATACCGGGGTGTGAGGAGAGAGGAGCGCCGGGTGTGGTGTGTGTGCGCCCCCTGCTGTATATACTGGGGTGTGAGGAGAGGAGCGCCGGGTGTGGTGTGTGCGCCCCCTGCTGTATATACCGGGGTGTGAGGACAGGAGCGCTGGATGTGGTGTGTGCGCCCCCTGCTGTATATACCGGGGTGTGAGGACAGGAGCGCCGGGTGTGGTGTGTGCGCCCCCTGCTGTATATACCGGGGTGTGAGGACAGGAGCGCCGGGTGTGGTGTGTGCGCCCCCTGCTGTATATACCGGGGTGTGAGGAGAGGAGCGCCGGGTGTGGTGTGTGCGCCCCCTGCTGTATATACCGGGGTGTGAGGAGAGGAGCGCCGGGTGTGGTGTGTGCGCCCCCTGCTGTATATACCGGGGTGTGAGGACAGGAGCGCTGGATGTGGTGTGTGCGCCCCCTGCTGTATATACCGGGGTGTGAGGAGAGGGAGCGCCGGGTGTGGTGTGTGCGCCCCCTGCTGTATATACCGGGGTGTGAGGAGAGGAGCGCCGGGTGTGGTGTGTGCGCCCCCTGCTGTATATACCGGGGTGTGAGGACAGGAGCGCCGGGTGTGGTGTGTGCGCCCCCTGCTGTATATACCGGGGTGTGAGGGAGAGGAGCGCTGGGTGTGGTGTGTGCGCCCCCTGCTGTATATACCGGGGTGTGAGGAGAGGAGCGCCGGGTGTGGTGTGTGCGCCCCCTGCTGTATATACCGGGGTGTGAGGAGAGGAGCGCCGGGTGTGGTGTGTGCGCCCCCTGCTGTATATACCGGGGTGACTCTTTCTTCTCTCTTTCAGTCGTCATTGGAGTCTTTACGTTCCCTGTCTTGTACAAACACAACCAGGTGGGTAAATACCCAACACCTATAGATGAATCCTACATACAGTTAGTGGGGGTGTGTGTATATATATATATATATATACACACCCTGTAACCCCCTCACCGGGCCTCTGCTCTCTCCGCAGGCGCTGGTCGATCGCTACGTCTCTATGGTCACTGGACGGGTGGCAGCGTGTCGAGCAAAGTAAGAAAATCCACATAAGATGAGAGAGTGACCTGTATGTGTACACACTATGTAATAAGTCTCACCTGCAGTCCTATGTAACACCACAGATAACACAGTGATAACTCTCTGAGTACAGATAATGTAGTAGATGTCACCTGCAGTCCTATGTAACACCACAGATAACACAGTGATAACTCTCTGAGTACAGATAATGTAGTAGATGTCACCTGCAGTCCTATGTAACACCACAGATAACACAGTGATAACTCTCTGAGTACAGATAATGTAGTAGATGTCACCTGCAGTCCTATGTAACACCACAGATAACACACAGTGATAACTCTCTGAGTACAGATAATGTAGTAGTGTCACCTGCAGTCCTATGTAACACCACAGATAACACAGTGATAACTCTCTGAGTACAGATAATGTAGTAGATGTCACCTGCAGTCCTATGTAACACCACAGATAACACAGCGATAACTCTCTGAGTACAGATAATGTAGTAGATGTCACCTGCAGTCCTATGTAACACCACAGATAACAGTGATAACTCTCTGAGTACAGATAATGTAGTAGTGTCACCTGCAGTCCTATGTAACACCACAGATAACACAGTGATAACTCTCTGAGTACAGATAATGTAGTAGTGTCACCTGCAGTCCTATGTAACACCACAGATAACACAGTGATAACTCTCTGAGTACAGATAATGTAGTAGGTGTCACCTGCAGTCCTATGTAACACCACAGATAACACACAGTGATAACTCTCTGAGTACAGATAATGTAGTAGATGTTACCTGCAGTCCTATGTAACACCACAGATAACACAGTGATAACTCTCTGAGTACAGATAATGTAGTAGTGTCACCTGCAGTCCTATGTAACACCACAGATAACACAGTGATAACTCTCTGAGTACAGATAATGTAGTAGGTGTCACCTGCAGTCCTATGTAACACCACAGATAACACAGTGATAACTCTCTGAGTACAGATAATGTAGTAGTGTCACCTGCAGTCCTATGTAACACCACAGATAACACAGTGATAACTCTCTGAGTACAGATAATGTAGTAGATGTCACCTGCAGTCCTATGTAACACCCCAGATAACACAGTGATAAATCTCTG
Source organism: Leptodactylus fallax (assembly GCA_947044405.1). Classification (NCBI taxonomy): domain Eukaryota; kingdom Metazoa; phylum Chordata; class Amphibia; order Anura; family Leptodactylidae; genus Leptodactylus; species Leptodactylus fallax. The sequence continues at coordinate 38,925 of CAMRHE010001414.1, read as the reverse complement.
AGTACAGATAATGTAGTAGATGTCACCTGCAGTCCTATGTAACACCACAGATAACACAGTGATAACTCTCTGAGTACAGATAATGTAGTAGTGTCACCTGCAGTCCTATGTAACACCACAGATAACACAGTGATAACTCTCTGAGTACAGATAATGTAGTAGTGTCACCTGCAGTCCTATGTAACACCACAGATAACACAGTGATAACTCTCTGAGTACAGATAATGTAGTAGTGTCACCTGCAGTCCTATGTAACACCACAGATAACACAGTGATAACTCTCTGAGTACAGATAATGTAGTAGATGTCACCTGCAGTCCTATGTAACACCACAGATAACACACAGTGATAACTCTCTGAGTACAGATAATGTAGTAGATGTCACCTGCAGTCCTATGTAACACCACAGATAACACACAGTGATAACTCTCTGAGTACAGATAATGTAGTAGATGTCACCTGCAGTCCTATGTAACACCACAGATAACACAGCGATAACTCTCTGAGTACAGATAATGTAGTAGATGTCACCTGCAGTCCTATGTAACACCACAGATAACACAGTGATAACTCTCTGTGTACAGATAATGTAGTAGTGTCACCTGCAGTCCTATGTAACACCACAGATAACACAGTGATAACTCTCTGAGTACAGATAATGTAGTAGATGTCACCTGCAGTCCTATGTAACACCACAGATAACACAGCGATAACTCTCTGAGTACAGATAATGTAGTAGTGTCACCTGCAGTCCTATGTAACACCACAGATAACACAGTGATAACTCTCTGAGTACAGATAATGTAGTAGATGTCACCTGCAGTCCTATGTAACACCACAGATAACACACAGTGATAACTCTCTGAGTACAGATAATGTAGTAGATGTCACCTGCAGTCCTATGTAACACCACAGATAACACAGTGATAACTCTCTGAGTACAGATAATGTAGTAGTGTCACCTGCAGTCCTATGTAACACCACAGATAACACACAGTGATAACTCTCTGAGTACAGATAATGTAGTAGATGTCACCTGCAGTCCTATGTAACACCACAGATAACACAGTGATAACTCTCTGAGTACAGATAATGTAGTAGATGTCACCTGCAGTCCTATGTAACACCACAGATAACACAGTGATAACTCTCTGAGTACAGATAATGTAGTAGTGTCACCTGCAGTCCTATGTAACACCACAGATAACACACAGTGATAACTCTCTGAGTACAGATAATGTAGTAGATGTCACCTGCAGTCCTATGTAACACCACAGATAACACAGCGATAACTCTCTGAGTACAGATAATGTAGTAGATGTCACCTGCAGTCCTATGTAACACCACAGATAACACAGCGATAACTCTCTGAGTACAGATAATGTAGTAGATGTCACCTGCAGTCCTATGTAACACCACAGATAACACAGTGATAACTCTCTGAGTACAGATAATGTAGTAGATGTCACCTGCAGTCCTATGTAACACCACAGATAACACAGCGATAACTCTCTGAGTACAGATAATGTAGTAGATGTCACCTGCAGTCCTATGTAACACCACAGATAACACAGCGATAACTCTCTGAGTACAGATAATGTAGTAGATGTCACCTGCAGTCCTATGTAACACCACAGATAACACAGTGATAACTCTCTGAGTACAGATAATGTAGTAGATGTCACCTGCAGTCCTATGTAACACCACAGATAACACACAGTGATAACTCTCTGAGTACAGATAATGTAGTAGATGTCACCTGCAGTCCTATGTAACACCACAGATAACACAGTGATAACTCTCTGAGTACAGATAATGTAGTAGATGTCACCTGCAGTCCTATGTAACACCACAGATAACACACAGTGATAACTCTCTGAGTACAGATAATGTAGTAGTGTCACCTGCAGTCCTATGTAACACCACAGATAACACAGTGATAACTCTCTGAGTACAGATAATGTAGTAGGTGTCACCTGCAGTCCTATGTAACACCACAGATAACACAGTGATAACTCTCTGAGTACAGATAATGGAGTAGATGTCACCTGCAGTCCTATGTAACACCACAGATAACACAGTGATAACTCTCTGAGTACAGGTAATGTAGTAGATGTCACCTGCAGTCCTATGTAACACCACAGATAACACAGTGATAACTCTCTGAGTACAGATAATGTAGTAGATGTCACCTGCAGTCCTATGTAACACCACAGATAACACAGTGATAACTCTCTGAGTACAGATAATGTAGTAGATGTCACCTGCAGTCCTATGTAACACCACAGATAACACACAGTGATAACTCTCTGAGTACAGATAATGTAGTAGATGTCACCTGCAGTCCTATGTAACACCACAGATAACACAGTGATAACTCTCTGAGTACAGATAATGTAGTAGGTGTCACCTGCAGTCCTATGTAACACCACAGATAACACAGTGATAACTCTCTGAGTACAGATAATGTAGTAGATGTCACCTGCAGTCCTATGTAACACCACAGATAACACAGTGATAACTCTCTGAGTACAGATAATGTAGTAGATGTCACCTGCAGTCCTATGTAACACCACAGATAACACACAGTGATAACTCTCTGAGTACAGATAATGTAGTAGATGTCACCTGCAGTCCTATGTAACACCACAGATAACACAGCGATAACTCTCTGAGTACAGATAATGTAGTAGATGTCACCTGCAGTCCTATGTAACACCACAGATAACACAGTGATAACTCTCTGAGTACAGATAATGTAGTAGGTGTCACCTGCAGTCCTATGTAACACCACAGATAACACAGTGATAACTCTCTGAGTACAGATAATGTAGTAGGTGTCACCTGCAGTCCTATGTAACACCACAGATAACACAGTGATAACTCTCTGAGTACAGATAATGTAGTAGGTGTCACCTGCAGTCCTATGTAACACCACAGATAACACACAGTGATAACTCTCTGAGTACAGATAATGTAGTAGATGTCACCTGCAGTCCTATGTAACACCACAGATAACACAGTGATGACTCTCTGAGTACAGATAATGTAGTAGTGTCACCTGCAGTCCTATGTAACACCACAGATAACACACGTGATAACTCTCTGAGTACAGATAATGTAGTAGATGCCACCTGCAGTCCTATGTAACACCACAGATAACACAGTGATAACTCTCTGAGTACAGATAATGTAGTAGATGTCACCTGCAGTCCTATGTAACACCACAGATAACACAGTGATAACTCTCTGAGTACAGATAATGTAGTAGGTGTCACCTGCAGTCCTATGTAACACCACAGATAACACACAGTGATAACTCTCTGAGTACAGGTAATGTAGTAGATGTCACCTGCAGTCCTATGTAACACCACAGATAACACAGTGATAACTCTCTGAGTACAGATAATGTAGTAGATGTCACCTGCAGTCCTATGTAACACCACAGATAACACAGTGATAACTCTCTGAGTACAGATAATGTAGTAGATGTCACCTGCAGTCCTATGTAACACCCCAGATAACACAGTGATAACTCTCTGAGTACAGATAATGTAGTAGATGTCACCTGCAGTCCTATGTAACACCACAGATAACACAGTGATAACTCTCTGAGTACAGATAATGTAGTAGATGTCACCTGCAGTCCTATGTAACACCACAGATAACACAGTGATAACTCTCTGAGTACAGATAATGTAGTAGATGTCACCTGCAGTCCTATGTAACACCACAGATAACACAGTGATAACTCTCTGAGTACAGATAATGTAGTAGATGTCACCTGCAGTCCTATGTAACACCACAGATAACACAGTGATAACTCTCTGAGTACAGATAATGTAGTAGATGTCACCTGCAGTCCTATGTAACACCACAGATAACACAGTGATAACTCTCTGAGTACAGATAATGTAGTAGGTGTCACCTGCAGTCCTATGTAACACCACAGATAACACAGTGATACCTCTCTGAGTACAGATAATGTAGTAGATGTCACCTGCAGTCCTATGTAACACCACAGATAACACAATGATAACTCTCTGAGTACAGATAATGTAGTAGATGTCACCTGCAGTCCTATGTAACACCACAGATAACACAGTGATAACTCTCTGAGTACAGATAATGTAGTAGGTGTTACCTGCAGTCCTATGTAACACCACAGATAACACAGTGATAACTCTCTGAGTACAGATAATGTAGTAGATGTCACCTGCAGTCCTATGTAACACCACAGATAACACAGTGATAACTCTCTGAGTACAGATAATGTAGTAGATGTCACCTGCAGTCCTATGTAACACCACAGATAACACAGTGATAACTCTCTGAGTACAGATAATGTAGTAGATGTCACCTGCAGTCCTATGTAACACCACAGATAACACAGTGATAACTCTCTGAGTACAGATAATGTAGTAGATGTCACCTGCAGTCCTATGTAACATCACAGATAACACAGTGATAACTCTCTGAGTACAGATAATGTAGTAGATGTCACCTGCAGTCCTATGTAACACCACAGATAACACAATGATAACTCTCTGAGTACAGATAATGTAGTAGATGTCACCTGCAGTCCTATGTAACACCACAGATAACACACCTGCAGTCCTATGTAACACCACAGATAACACAATGATTACTCTGTTTCGCCCTCTGCCTTTTTTTTTTCCTTTAGATTTCGGGCTCAGCTGAGAAAACAAGGATCCAAAAAAGACTAATAACTGCGCCCCCCCCCCCCCCCCCCTCCCCTCCCCTCCCCCGGCTCCCCTCCCTCCCCTCCCCCTCTCTCCGGTGATCTGCTGCAGCGCCATGAAAATGGTTCTCATGATCCACAGCAACTCCCAGTCGATGCTTAGAAGACTCCCATCATTGTTACACACAGAACGAGTCACATGACAAGGATTTGATAATTTGTTTTTTGGAATAATATGAGAAATAAATAGTTTTGTTTTTTTTTATTTCAATCTTGTTTCTTCTCTGACCTCACGATAACGTCTTTTCTGGAGTTTCTGTTCTGCAGCAGGTAATGGCCGGACAAGAGGCGGTAAGTAAGACAAGTTACCGATAATCCAACACCCTCGATTCGCAGAGTCTAAGGTTTCTCAGACTCCGTCACACGGCAGGAAACGTCTTGGTTTAGGGACACGGGTTACACCCCAGGTGGCAGAAAACGGGTGCACTTACTGAAGGACTAAACCAGAAATCCTATAGCAGGGAGAGAGTTACACACAAGCTGAGGTTAAACCAGGAGACTATGGGAATATCTAAAATAACAGTAGAGGAAAACCAGAGCCCAAGACAGGGAAGAGTCCAAGAGTACACAGATAAAGCCAAATCAGCAAGAGGTCGCATAAGGAGAAGGGTCAAGCCAAAATCAGTAACCGGGGAAACGGCAGAAAACAAGATAAATTCTGAGAACACAGAGCCAGAATACAACAGTAATCACAGGCAGGTGAAAAGTCTCAGTGCTAGGTCTAAATACCCAGGAACGGATAATGAGGCAGCAATCCGATAGGCTCGGCGTCTCTAAGCTCTGAGTGAGCAGAACTAGCCAGAGCTTGACTGGTAGGAAAAGCAACCCTAAAGCGCCGCTAGGTAGGAAAAGCTGGAGCATATTCCTAACTCTGTCTGTCTGGAGTTTATGGTGTTTAGACACTTATTAAATCTCCCCCAAGACTTCCTGCTCAGTGCTGGTGTCAGCTATGTATCTCGACTACTCCAGCACCTTGGTGAAATGGTGTGGCCCCAAAAAACTGGCGAGTTCTGGATGTATCAACTGTAAAGTAATGCAGAAAGGTCCTGTACTGCCATGTCTGTTATTACCAGCTTCACCTCAGGGCCCTGCACTGCCATGTCTGTCATCAGCTTCACCTCAGGGCCCCGCACTGCCATGTCTGTCATCAGCCTCACCTCAGGGCCCCGCACTGCCATGTCTGTCATCAGCTTCACCTCAGGTTCTTGCACTGCCATGTCTGTTATTACCAGCTTCACCTCAGGGCCTTGCACTGCCATGTCTGTCTCAGCTTCACCTCAGGGCCTTGCACTGCCATGTCTGTTATTACCAGCTTCACCTCAGGGCCTTGCACTGCCATGTCTGTCATCAGCTTCACCTCAGGGCCTTGCACTGCCATGTCTGTCACCAGCTTCACCTCAGGTTCCTGCGCTGCCATGTCTGTTATCAGCTTCACCTCAGGGCCTTGCACTGCCATGTCTGTTATTACCAGCTTCACCTCAGGGCCTTGCACTGCCCTGTCTGTCATCAGCTTCACCTCAGGTTCTTGCACTGCCATGTCTGTTATTACCAGCCTCACCTCAGGGTCCCGCACTGCCATGTCTGTTATTACCAGCTTCACCTCAGGTCCCGCACTGCCATGTCTGTTATTACCAGCTTCACCTCAGGGTCCCGCACTGCCATGTCTGTTATTACCAGCCTCACCTCAGGGTCCCGCACTGCCATGTCTGTTATTACCAGCTTCACCTCAGGGCCCTGCACTGCCATGTCTGTTATTACCAGCCTCACCTCAGGGTCCCGCACTGCCATGTCTGTTATTACCAGCTTCACCTCAGGTCCCTGCACTGCCATGTCTGTTATTACCAGCCTCACCTCAGGGCCCTGCACTGCCATGTCTGTTATTACCAGCCTCACCTCAGGGTCCCGCACTGCCATGTCTGTTATTACCAGCTTCACCTCAGGGCCCTGCACTGCCATGTCTGTTATTACCAGCCTCACCTCAGGGCCCCGCACTGCCATGTCTGTTATTACCAGCCTCCCAGGCCCCCGCCTGCCTGCTGTATTCCGCTTCACCTCAGGGCCCTGCACTGCCATGTCTGTCATCGCTTCACCTCAGGGCCCTGCACTGCCATGTCTGTTATTACCAGCTTCACCTCAGGGCCCTGCACTGCCATGTCTGTTATTACCAGCCTCACCTCAGGGTCCCGCACTGCCATGTCTGTTATTACCAGCTTCACCTCAGGGCTCTGCACTGCCATGTCTGTTATTACCAGCCTCACCTCAGGGTCCCGCACTGCCATGTCTGTTATTACCAGCTTCACCTCAGGGCCCTGCACTGCCATGTCTGTTATTACCAGCCTCACCTCAGGGCCCTGCACTGCCATGTCTGTTATTACCAGCCTCACCTCAGGGTCCCGCACTGCCATGTCTGTTATTACCAGCTTCACCTCAGGGCCCTGCACTGCCATGTCTGTTATTACCAGCTTCACCTCAGGGTCCTGCACTGCCATGTCTGTTATTACCAGCTTCACCTCAGGGCCCTGCACTGCCATGTCTGTTATTACCAGCTTCACCTCAGGGCCCTGCACTGCCATGTCTGTTATTACCAGCTTCACCTCAGGGTCCCGCACTGCCATGTCTGTTATTACCAGCTTCACCTCAGACTGACCACTAGTGATAAATGTCGCCATAGTGTGTCATCTCTGTCCATGAGGGGTCAGTGATACCCGGATTCCCTCACTCCAGAATGTTCTTCACCACCAGTCTGAGGACGCTGTAAATGATCCAATTCTCATATAAGCAGATGGTCAGATTTATAACACCGCGCACACGACTCGCAGAACCTGCCAACTATTTACACCTACTCCTTGCGGTGAAGTTTGGACATGATTTTTCTGACAGGAAGCCATTTTAGAACCTTGGTTTATGGGGGAGAGAAGACGAGACAAGGACAAGACGAGACATGACAAGCGTTTGCCGTGACTACTTTAACGTCTAGAAATTAGAACTGACGAGTGGGTGACATTTGTAAATTCTTTTACGCACATCTCAGATTATGACATATGACACGTACTACCTGTGTGTACTATATATGTGTCACGTACTACCTGCGTATACTATATATGACATGTACTAGCTGCGTATACTATATGTGTCATGTACTACCTGTGTGTACTATATATGTGTCATGTACTACCTGTGTGTACTATATATGGCACGTACTACCTGTGTATACTATATGTGTCACGTACTAGCTGCGTATACTATATATCACATGTACTAGCTGCGTATACTATATGTGTCACGTACTACCTGTGTGTACTATATATGTGACATGTACTACCTACGTATACTATATATGTCACGTACTACCTGTGTGTACTATATGTGTCACGTACTACCTGTGTGTACTATATATGTCACGTACTGTCTGTATATACTATATATGTCACGTACTACCTGTGTGTACTATATATGTGACACGTACTACCTGTGTATACTATATATGTGACACGTACTACCTGTGTGTACTATATATGTCACGTACTACCTGTGTACACTATATATGACATGTACTACCTGTATATACTATATATGTCACGTACTACCTGTGTGTACTATATATGTCACGTACTACCTGTGTGTACTATATATGTGTCACGTACTACCTGTGTATACTATATATGACATGTACTAGCTGCGTATACTATATGTGTCATGTACTACCTGTGTGTACTATATGTGTCACGTACTAGCTGCGTATACTATATATGACATGTACTAGCTGCGTATACTATATGTGTCACGTACTACCTGTGTGTACTATATATGTGACATGTACTACCTACGTATGCTATATATGTCACGTACTACCTGTGTGTACTATATGTGTCACGTACTACCTGTGTGTACTATATATGTCACGTACTGTCTGTATATACTATATATGTCACGTACTACCTGTGTGTACTATATATGTGTCACGTACTACCTGTGTATACTATATATGACATGTACTAGCTGCGTATACTATATGTGTCATGTACTACCTGTGTGTACTATATGTGTCACGTACTAGCTGCGTATACTATATATCACATGTACTAGCTGCGTATACTATATGTGTCACGTACTACCTGTGTGTACTATATATGTGACATGTACTACCTACGTATGCTATATATGTCACGTACTACCTGTGTGTACTATATGTGTCACGTACTACCTGTGTGTACTATATATGTCACGTACTGTCTGTATATACTATATATGTCACGTACTACCTGTGTGTACTATATATGTGACACGTACTACCTGTGTATACTATATATGTGACACGTACTACCTGTGTGTACTATATATGTCACGTACTACCTGTGTACACTATATATGACATGTACTACCTGTATATACTATATATGTCACGTACTACCTGTGTGTACTATATATGTCACGTACTACCTGTGTGTACTATATATGTGTCACGTACTACCTGTGTATACTATATATGACATGTACTAGCTGCGTATACTATATGTGTCATGTACTACCTGTGTGTACTATATGTGTCACGTACTAGCTGCGTATACTATATATGACATGTACTAGCTGCGTATACTATATGTGTCACGTACTACCTGTGTGTACTATATATGTGACACGTACTACCTGTGTATACTATATATGACACGTACTACCTGTGTGTACTATATGTGTCACGTACTACCTGTGTATACTATATATGTGACACGTACTACCTGTGTGTACTATATATGTCACGTACTACCTGTGTATACTATATATGGCACGTACTACCTGTGTATACTATATGTGTCACGTACTAGCTGCGTATACTATATATCACATGTACTAGCTGCGTATACTATGTGTCACGTACTACCTGTGTGTACTATATATGTGACATGTACTACCTACGTATGCTATATATGTCACGTACTACCTGTGTGTACTATATATGTCACGTACTGTCTGTATATACTATATATGTCACGTACTACCTGTGTGTACTATATATGTGACACGTACTACCTGTGTATACTATATATGACACGTACTACCTGTGTGTACTATATATGTGACATGTACTACCTACGTATGCTATATATGTCACGTACTACCTGTGTGTACTATATGTGTCACGTACTACCTGTGTGTACTATATATGTCACGTACTGTCTGTATATACTATATATGTCACGTACTACCTGCGTATACTATATATGACATGTACTAGCTGCGTATACTATATGTGTCACGTACTACCTGTGTGTACTATATATGTCACGTACTACCTGTGTATACGATATATGTCACGTACTACCTGTGTGTACTATATATGTCACGTAGTACCTGTATATACTATATATGACATGTACTACCTGTGTGTAGTATATGTGTCACGTACTACCTGTGTGTACTATATATGTGACATGTACTACCTGCGTGTGCTATATATGTGACAGTACTACCTGTGTGTACTATATATGTGACAGTACTACCTGTGTGTACTATATATGTCACGTACTACCTGTGTGTACTATATATGTGACACGTACTACCTGTGTATACTATATATGACATGTACTACCTGTGTGTACTATATATGTCACGTACTACCTGTGTATACTATATGTGTCACGTACTGTCTGTATATACTATATATGTCACGTACTGTCTGTATATACTATATATATGTCACGTACTACCTGTGTATACTATATGTGTCACGTACTACCTTTGTATACTATATATGACACGTACTACCTGTGTATACTATATATGTGACACGTACTACCTGTGTATACTATATATGTCACGTACTACCTGTATATACTATACATGTGACATGTACTACGTGTGTGTACTATATATGCCGTACTACCTGTGTAGGTACTATATATGTGACGTACTACCTGTGTATACTATATATGTGACATGTACTACCTGTGATACTATATATGTCACGTACTACCTGTGTATACTATATATGTCACGTACTACCTGTGTATACTATATATATGACACGTACTACCTGTGTGTACTATATATGTGACATGTACTACCTACGTATGCTATATATGTCACGTACTACCTGTGTGTACCATATGTGTCACGTACTACCTGTGTGTACTATATATGTGACACGTACTACCTGTGTATACTATATATGTCACGTACTACCTGTGTATACTATATGTATCACGTACTACCTTTGTATACTATATATGACACGTACTACCTGTGTATACTATATATGGCACGTACTACCTGTGTATACTATATATGTGACATGTACTACCTGTGTATACTATATATGTGACATGTACTACCTGTGTATACTATATGTGACATGTACTACCTGTGTATACTATATATGTCATGTACTACCTGTGTGTACTATATATGTCACGTACTACCTGTGTGTACTATATATGTCACGTACTACCTGTGTGTACTATATATGTCACGTACTACCTGTGTGTACTATATATGTCACGTACTACCTGTGTGTACTATATATGTCACGTACTACCTGTGTGTACTATATATGTCACGTACTACCTGTGTGTACTATATATGTCACATACTGTCTGTGTATACGATATATGTCACATACTGTCTGTGTATACGATATGTCACGTACTACCTGTGTGTACTATATATGTGACATGTACTACCTGTGTGTACTATATATGTGACATGTACTACCTGTGTGTACTATATATGTCACGTACTACCTGTGTGTACTATATATGTGACACGTACTACCTGTATATACTATATATGTCACGTACTGTCTGTATATACTATATATGTCACATACTACCTGTGTGTACTATATATGTCACGTACTACCTGTGTATACTATATATGTGACACGTACTACCTGTGTATACTATATATGACATGTACTACCTGTGTGTACTATATATGTGCACGTACTACCTGTGTATACTATATGTGTCACGTACTGTCTGTATATACTATATATGTCACGTACTGTCTGTATATACTATATATGACACGTACTACCTGTGTATACTATATATGACACGTACTACCTGTGTATACTATATATGTCACATACTACCTGTGTATACTATATGTGTCACGTACTACCTTTGTATACTATATATGACACGTACTACCTGTGTATACTATATATGTCACATACTGTCTGTGTATACGATATATGTCACGTACTACCTGTGTGTACTATATTTGTCACGTACTACCTGTGTGTACTATATATGTCACATACCGTCTGTGTATACTATACTGTGAAGAATTCCGGAGGCTGACCTCTACTTCTTACCCCATGTATGACCTTTAGGAACATCCCAGGCCTCTGTTTGCCCAGCTTCACCAATCTCTCCCTTTCCCTTGGTTCTATGGGAAAAGTCTCTACTGTATGTCATCACTGTCATGGCGCCAACAACTACAATATAATCTGTCTACAAAGTGAGGAGTGGTCACCATGGTCTGATATCCGGGTTAATTTATCTCTGAATACATAGAAATAGGGCGTAGATACATTGTTACGGATATAAGGCTGACATCAGCTCCAAGACAAGACAAGTCCAAGACAGAACAAGCACACACCTGCGAAGGAATACAGTTACTGTCTGTCGATCCTTCTGGAATATTAGTATCTATCTATGTAATTATCTATCTATCTATGTAATATCTATCTATGTAATATTTGTCTATTATCTATATGTACTATCTATGTATCGTCCTATCTTTATCATATCTATCTATCTATTTCTCTATCTTTAATATCTATCTATGTATCTTCCTCATAGCTATTTAATATCTATGTAATCTATCTATCTATGTAATATCTATGTAATATCTATCTATCTATCTATGTATCTATCTCATATCTATCTATCTCATATCTATCTATCTCATATCTATCTATCTTATATCTATCTCATATCTATCTATCTCATATCTATCTATCTCATATCTATCTCATATCTATCTATCTATCTATCTATCTATCTCATATCTATCTATCTCATATCTATCTCTATATCTATCTATCTATCTATCTATCTATCTATCTATGTAAATCTATGTAATATCTATGTAATATCTATCTATCTATCTATCTCATATCTATCTCATATCTATCTATCTATCTATCTATGTATCTATCTCATATCTATCTATCTCATATCTATCTCATATCTATCTATCTATCTCATATCTATCTATCTCATATCTATCTCATATCTATCTATCTATCTTATATCTATCTATCTCATATCTATCTATCTCATATCTATCTCATATCTATCTATCTATCTATCTATCTCATATCTATCTATCTCATATCTATCTATCTCATATCTATCTCATATCTATCTATCTATCTCATATCTATCTATTTCTCTATCTATCCCATATCTATCTATCTCCTATCTATCTATCTATCTCATATCTATCTATCTCATATCTATCTATCTCATATCTATCTATCTATCTATCTATCTATCTCTCATATCTATCTATCTCATATCTATCTATCCATCTCATATCTATCTATCTATCTATCTATCTATCTATCCATATCTATCTATCATCTATCTATCTATCTATCTCATATCTATCTCATATCTATCTATCTATCTCATATCTATCTATCTCATATCTATCTATCTGTCTATCTCTCTATCTCATATCTATCTCATATCTATCTATCTATCTATCTATCTATCATCTATCTATCTATCTCATATCTATCTCATATCTATCTATCTATCTCATATCTATCTATCTCATATCTATCTATCTATCTATCTATCTATCTATCTCATATCTATCTATCTCATATCTATCTATCTCATATCTATCTATTTCTCTATCTATCTATCCCATATCTATCTATCTATCTATCTATCTATCTATCTATCTATCTATCTATCTATCTATCTCATATCTATCTCATATCTATCTATCTCATCTCATCATCTATCTATCTATCTATCTATCTCATATCTATCTATCTGTCTATCTATCTCTCTATCTCATATCTATCTATCTATCTATCATCTATCTATCTATCTCATATCTATCTCATATCTATCTATCTCATATCTATCTATCTATCTCATATCTATCTATCTCATATCTATCTATCTATCTATCTCCTATC
>CAMRHE010001414.1:0-20000 GCA_947044405.1 Leptodactylus fallax | reverse complement strand
ACTGATAGCAGTCCATTCTTGCAGAATCAATGCTTTCATTTTGTCTGAATTTGTTGGTTTTTGTTTGTCCACCCGTCTCTTGATGATTGACCACAAGTTCTCAATGGGATTAAGATCTGGGGAGTTTCCAGGCCATGGACCCAAAATCTCTATGTTTTGTTCCCTGAGCCATTTAGTTATCACCTTTGCTTTATGGCAAGGTGCTCCATCATGCTGGAAAAGGCATTGTTGAGCGCCAAACTGCTCTTGGACGGTTGGGAGAAGTTGCTCTTGGAGGACATTCTGGTACCATTCTTTATTCATGGCTGTGTTTTTAGGCAAGACTGTGAGAGAGCCGATTCCCTTGGCTGAGAAGCAACCCCACACATGAATGGTTTCAGGATGCTTTACAGTTGGCATGAGACAAGACTGGTGGTAGCGCGCACCTCTTCTTCTCCGAATAAGCTGTTTTCCAGATGTTCCAAACAATCGAAAAGGGGATTCATCAGAGAAAACGACTTTCCCCCAGTCCTCAGCAGTCCACTCCCTGTACCTTTTGCAGAATATCAGTCTGTCCCTGATGTTTTTTCTGGAGAGAAGTGGCTTCTTTGCTGCCCTCCTTGAGACCAGGCCTTGCTCCAAGAGTCTCCGCCTCACAGTGCGTGCAGATGCACTCACACCTGCCTGCTGCCATTCCTCAGCAAGCTCTGCACTGCTGGTAGCCCCATCCCGCAGCTGAAACACTTTTAAGAGACGGTCCTGCCGCTTGCTGGTCTTTCTTGGGCGCCCTGGAGCCTTTTTGGCACCAATGGAACCTCTCTCCTTGAAGTTCTTGATGATGCGATAGATTGTTGACTGAGGTGCAATCTTTCTAGCTGCAATACTCTTCCCAGTTAGGCCATTTTTGTGCAGTGCAATGATGACTGCACGTGTTTCTTTAGAGATAACCATGGTTAACAGAATAGAAACAATGATGGCAAGCACCAGCCTCCTTTTAAAGTGTCCAGTGGTGTCATTCTTACTTAATCATGACAGATTGATCTCCAGCCCTGTCCTCATCAACACCCACACCTGTGTTAATGGAGCAATCACTGAAACGATGTTAGGTGGTCCTTTTAAGGCAGGGCTGCAATGATGTTGAAATGTGTTTTGGGGGATAAAGTTCATTTTCTAGGCAAATATTGACTTTGCAAGTAATTGCTGTTAAGCTGATCACTCTTTATAACATTCTGGAGTATATGCAAATTGCCATTAGAAAAACTGAAGCAGTAGACTTTGTAAAAATTAATATTTGTATCATTCTCAAAACTTTTGGCCATGACTGTATGTAATATCTATCTATCTACCTACCTAATATCTATGTAATATCTATCTATGTAATTCTTCTACCTACCTAATATCTATGTAATATCTATCTATGTAATATCTATCTACCTACCTAATATCTATTTTGGTTTTTGTGTTTTTGTGTAATATTTATTTATGTAATATCTATCTACCTACCTAATATCTATGTAATATCTATCTACCTACCTAATATCTATGTAATATTTATCTGTTTCTAGCATGTGGGCTGGTCAGGATTTCCAGGCTCTTCGTTCTTTCTGCTTAGAGAAAGGACAGCTTTTTGAGGATTCTGCATTTCCCCAGGATGTTTCCGATCCTAACGTTGAGTGGAAAAGACCCCCTGTAAGTTTGGAATGTCAGGCTTTCCCCCTTTGGACAATGCATGTGTTTAATAAGGGACCCCCAATAATAATGTGATTGCTGCTGTGACCCCAGTAATCTTCTGTAATCTGCAGGGAGATCTGCTAGCTGGGGGTAACTTCAAGCTGGGCAAGGCAAGGACATAAACTGTGGGAGACCCGGGGGCCGATTAACCACCACACAATTGTCTGTTTTGTCTCATTCTGCAGGAATTCTGTTCCAACCCAAAATTCATTGAGAGCGGATCCAGGAGCACGGATGTCTGCCAGGGGGAATTAGGTGAGTGTGCCACCTGCACGCTGCAACATAGCACCATTAGTGAGTTAGGGGTTAAAATGGGCAATCCCATTCACAGGTGCCCTTGTGCTGTGGGAGGGTTGGAATGGTCCATCAATGCACAGGGGGGTCATCAGGCAGCCCGGTCCCTGGCACAATAATGCTTCCTAGCCACAAATGGGCTCACACAGCAGATGAAGCTGACAGAGCAGAGAGGGGAAGGGACTATTATTGCAGGACTTTATCTCTGGTGGGATCTAAACCTGCTGGTCTCTCTCCCTGCTGTGCTCTCTCCTCACTCCATGTTTGGTTCTCTCCTCTCTCCCTGTTGGGCTATCAACTCTTTCCCTGCTGAGCTCTATATCCTCTTTTACTGCTGGTCATCTCTATCTGCTGTTCTTTCTTCCCCTCTCCCTGCTGGTTTCTCTACTCTATCCCTGCAGGGCTATAGCCTTTCTCCTTGCAGGACCCTATCCTCTCTCGCTGTGGGGCTCTATCCTCTATTCCTGCAGGTCTCTATCCCTACTTATCTCTCTCCTCTCTTCCTGCTGGAATTGCTCCCTACAGGGCCCTTTCCGCACTCCCTGCTGGTCTCTCAACTCTCTTCCTGTTGGGCCCTTTCCGCACTCCCTGCTGGTCTCTCAACTCTCTTCCTGTTGGGCTCTTTCCTCTCTCCTTGACGGGCTCTATCACTTTTTGGGTTAATTCCTTACCTCTGACATGAGTTTTGTATAGCTGAAGGGTAGCCCTCAGTAGAGCGTCTTCTGTACCTTGTACCTTGACTGGCCGAGTATGTGAGGATGATTGGAGAGGTCAGGGATCGGCTGCTCTTAAATCTGTTTCCCCTACCAGGTGATTGCTGGCTCCTGTCCACCCTCTCATCCCTTACACTCCACCCTTCTCTGTTTTCACGAGTGGTCCCTGCTGATCAGAGCTTCAGCCCCAGTGATGGGTACTCTGGAATCTTCCATTTTAAGGTAGGGAGATAATATGGTGGCCATGTGTATATCTATGCAGGGGGTGCAATGTGTCTTATAGATGGAGCAGGGGGTGCAGGTCCATCTTGCTCATGATTGCCCCTGTGTCTCCACAGTTGTGGCAGTTCAGTGAATGGATCGATGTGGTGATTGATGACAAACTCCCAACCAAGAACGGACAACTTGTGTATACAAAGAGCGATTCTCAGACAGAAATGTGGAGTGCCCTGCTGGAGAAAGCCTATGCCAAGTATGATAGACTGTAGCCTCAGTGGTTGTGTCAGGTAGCTGAGATGGGCCGGTAGGATTCTACTCCTCACTGCCTCCTTGGGTGTCTCCGCAGGGTGTGTGGAGGTTACGTAATCCTGCAGGGAGGAACCATCGCAGAGACGCTCGAAGATTTCACCGGGGGAATTGCAGAAAGCGTGAGTCTGAGCAAATACACATCAGAGGAGGTCTGGGAGATGGTCCTGGAAGCCAAGAGTAGGAAGTTCCTCATGGCGAGCCACAGCCAGGTGGGTAGCGCCCTCTTCTCTTCATCCTGAGGGTTGCACTGATCCACAGTACTGTGCAAAAGTTTTAGGTGTGGAAAAGATGCTGCAAAGTGTGAATGCTTTCAGAAGTAGAAGGGTTAATAGTTTTGAAGCGAATGAAGAAAAAAATAAATCAATCCCATCAATATTTGGTGTGACCTTTGCCCTTTGGAGGAGGAGTCCTGGAAGTGATGATCCGGCCCCCACAGATAGAGCCCTGATCTCATCATCATCCAGTCTGTCTGGGATGACATGAAGAGCCAGACGGATTGGACGGATCTGTGCTTAGTTCTCCAAGATGGTGGGAACGACCTCCCTGCCCAGCGCTGCCAAATACTGTCTGTACCGAGAAGAACTGATGGAGGGCAAAGGGTAAAGGTCACGCCAAATATTGATGGGATTTAGATTTTTTTTCTTCATTCACTTTACATTTTGTTAATCGACAAAAATAAACTATTAACACTTCTATTTTTTTGAAAAGTTCTTACTTTGCAGTATTTTTTCCCACACCTGCCTAAAACATTTACACAGTCCTGTAAGTGCATGTCTCTGGGAAGGTTTCAGATCCCGCTGATGTCGGACGTATAGATGAGGATGGCCTGGTCCTGGGACACGCATATGCAGTGTTAGGAGCTCAGGAGGTAAGTGCAGACGACTAGAATGGGTGACTGAACTATGGGGCTCAGCTGGAGACTTGGTCGGGCACCCCCATAATCAGGAGCCGCAGGTCTCAATCATTCTTCCTCCAGGTGAAGCTCGGCTCTGGGGAGGTAACACTCATCAGGTTGAGGAACCCCTGGGGCTTCAGCGAGTATAATGGCCCCTGGAGCGACAAGTGAGTGGGATCTTCTTCTGTCCCCCCCTTAGTGTCCGCTCAGGGCCAGCACGCCACGTCTCATGGATCCCTCTGATTGTGTTCTAGATCCCCAGAGTGGAGGTCGGTGTCAGATGTGGAACGCAAAGCATTGAACCTCCAGAAAGAAGATGGCGAGTTCTGGTAACGCCAATGTCTCCATGCTCCACCTGTATCTCAGTCTGCAGCAGCCGGCCGCATGGATAGCATTATATGTAGTATTACATGCCAGCATAGTTACCATGTAATACGGCATGCTATAGGGGCGTCTGTCAGGTGCCAGCGTTAGATATGGTACATAAACATATTCGCCCAGATCGAATATCACTATCGCTCTATGCAAATGAGCACACCTGGGGGTGGGGCTAGAAGGCCAACCCCTGAGCACCCGCCGCCTCATTTACATGCAGCATGTTTAGTCACGTGACTACACAGCGTAAAAGTCTTCAAAGCACTTGGTAAATGTGGCACAAGACAGGTTAGACAGTCAAATCCCCCACTAATCCAGCATCTGCGCCGCTGCTGATGTCTGTACTTGTAACAAACCCTCAGCTGTGGTAAGCCTGAGTTCAGGACAGGTTTTCAAACTTTGCCTATAAACATGGAAGGTTTTAGTTTATTGGAAGAAGTCAAATACCCTACAAATGGAGGAAAATTAACCAGGATGATAAATTGTGGCAGCATGAAAGGGAAGGGACACATGTAAGGTCAGTCCCTGCCCGTACAACAAGACATAGCGATAATCATGGCGATAAATATGGCGCCTATAATCACAATGAAGCTGATATATTAATAAATCACAACTGGGGTGGACACTTATAGGCTGCACATGACCGTACTGAGGGTGGCCGATATGTCTGATCATATGCTAGCCTCTCTGGAAACCTTTCCGGCTGGGTCCTAGAGGTCACCATGTAGGATCCAGGGTCAGGATCTGGGGCCCGCTGTACAGCTGTGTGTGTGGGGTCTCTGTGTTCTCATCTATTCTAGATGTAGCTATGACCCTGTGACTTACCCCACAGTATCTCTCTTCTATCACTGTCTCTGTGACTATCTCTCTGTGCAGGATGCTTTGCGAGGATTTCTGCAGCCTCTTTTCCTGGATTGTGATTTGCACAAGCAGTGTGGAGTCGCCTCAGTACATGGTCACTGAATTCCGGGGCCGCTGGGAACGTGGGGTCAGTGCAGGAGGAGGACGCAGACTGAGTGAGTACAGCACTGTGCACACTATGCACAATAGCAGGAACATCAATGGCTTCTAAAGTCTTACTATTACATATCTTGCAATACCTGAAGCTTGACCTGGCAAATGGATCATAGCGCCCCCTCCTCCATTTGCTGTGAATTACATGCAGTGGAGCCAGGAGTGTTGGGTGCAACCTGCAAACTCCAGGTCTTTTTCTTTTCTCTGCATCATTTCCGTAAATGCCTGCCCTTTTTCTCATTTCACAGTACCAGACACTCACATACACAGAGAAGCTGCAGCTGCATCCCCCCTCCCATCTGGCATCAGTCTCTCATAGAAAAAGAAACTGCAGCTGCATCCCCCTCCCATCTGACAGCACCAGACTCCCATACACAGAGATGTTGCAGCTGCATCCCCCCTCCTATCTGACAGCACCAGACTCCCATACACAGAGATGTTGCAGCTGCATCCCCCCTCCCATCTGACAGCACCAGACTCCCATACACAGAGATGTTGCAGCTGCATCCCCCCTCCCATCTGACAGCACCAGACTCCCATACACAGAGATGTTGCAGCTGCATCCCCCTCCCATCTGACAGCACCAGACTCCCATACACAGAGATGTTGCAGCTGCATCCCCTCCCATCTGACAGCACCAGACTCCCATACACAGAGATGTTGCAGCTGCATCCCCCCTCCCATCTGACAGCACCAGACTCCCATACACAGAGATGTTGCAGCTGCATCCCCCCTCCCATCTGACAGCACCAGACTCCCATACACAGAGATGTTGCAGCTGCATCCCCCCTCCCATCTGACAGCACCAGACTCCCATACACAGAGATGTTGCAGCTGCATCCCCCTCCCATCTGACAGCACCAGACTCCCATACACAGAGATGTTGCAGCTGCATCCCCCCTCCCACTGACAGCACCAGACTCCCATACACAGAGATGTTGCAGCTGCATCCCCCTCCTATCTGACAGCACCAGACTCCCATACACAGAGATGTTGCAGCTGCATCCCCCCTCCCATCTGACAGCACCAGACTCCCATACACAGAGATGTTGCAGCTGCATCCCCCCCCCCCTATCTGACAGCACCAGACTCCCATACACAGAGATGTTGCAGCTGCATCCCCCCCACCCTACTGACAGCACCAGACTCCCATAGAGAGTGAAGTTGCAGCTGCATCCCCCTCCTCCCTGTCTACTGTTTACTGTATTTCATCTACACAATGGGATTTTACTGGCTGACATGCTGCAGATAAATTGAGAAGGGGGCTAATGCTAAATATAATACAGCTTCATGTATTCACATGAACTGATGGAAAATATCTGACAAAACTGGGGCATTAGTCAGATCTACAGTGCAAAGTCTCCAGCATCACCCACCATAGTTATCTCAAGAACCCAGCGTCCCCCTCCCCTGGAGGTTATATATATATATATATATATATATATATATATATATATATATAAATATGCTGCATCTCCTGTAATTTATACTTTAGAATCTTTCTTCACCAATCCACAATTCCGGCTCCGCGTGGGCGTTGCTTTAGATCCGGAGGTGGAGGCAGAAACTGAGACAGAGAATGAAGAGCGCTGGACAGTGTTACTAGAGCTGCTGCAGACAGACAGAAGAGCCACAAAACTCCACATTGCATGTCACCTGTACAGGGTGAGTACTCCGCTGTACTGTAGTAGTGGATTCTGACCTGGTCCACAAAGCAGTGATCATCTATGTGTAGGATCTGATCCATGTACATCTAGCCCTAACTATCTACCCTGGTCTAGGGATCATTAGCAGGATGTCTGTGGCTGTGGCCTGGGGCCCTGAGTTATAGGGCTTATGAGCCTTCTTGCAACTCAGTCAGTGGTGAATTGGTAAAAACTAAATAGCAGAAGAGCATGCAGCCTTGCAGACCGTTCCTTCCTATGATCTTCTCTTCAGAGCCTGCAGCCTTGCAGACCGTTCCTTCCTATGATCTTCTCTTCAGAGCCTGCAGCCTTGCAGACCGTTCCTTCCTATGATCTTCTCTTTGGCGTCTACAGTTTTGCAGAGCATTCCCTCCTATGATCTTCTCTTCAGAGCTTGCAGCCTTGCAGACCGTTCCTTCCTATGATCTTCTCTTCAGAGCTTGCAGCCTTGCAGACCGTTCCTTCCTATGATCTTCTCTTCAGAGCCTGCAGCCTTGCAGCCCTCCCTTCTTATATTTTTTTCTTCAGAGCCTGCAGCCTGCATGTTCCTTCCTATGATCTTCTCTTTGGCGTCTACAGTTTTCCAGAGCATTCCCTCCTATGATCTTCTCTTCAGAGCTTGCAGCCTTGCAGACCATTCCTTCCTATGATCTTCTCTTCAGAGCTTGCAGCCTTGCAGACCATTCCTTCCTATGATCTTCTCTTCAGAGCCTGCAGCCTTGCAGCATGTTCCTTCCTATGATCTTCTCTTCAGAGCCTGCAGCCTTGCAGCATGTTCCTTCCTATGATCTTCTCTTCAGAGCCTGCAGCCTTGCAGCATGTTCCTTCCCATGATCTTCTCTTCAGAGCTTGCAGCCTTGCAGACCGTTCCTTCCTATGATCTTCTCTTCAGAGCCTGCAGCCTTGCAGACCGTTCCTTCCTATGATCTCCTCTTCAGAGCCTGCAGCCTTGCAGACCGTTCCTTCCTATGATCTTCTCTTCAGAGCCTGCAGCCTTGCAGACCGTTCCTTCCTATGATCTTCTCTTTGGCGTCTACAGTTTTGCAGAGCATTCCCTCCTATGATCTTCTCTTCAGAGCTTGCAGCCTTGCAGACTGTTCCTTCCTATGATCTTCTCTTCAGAGCTTGCAGCCTTGCAGACCGTTCCTTCCTATGATCTTCTCTTCAGAGCCTGCAGCCTTGCAGCATGTTCCTTCCTATGATCTTCTCTTCAGAGCTTGCAGCCTTGCAGACCGTTCCTTCCTATGATCTTCTCTTCAGAGCCTGCAGCCTTGCAGACCGTTCCTTCCTATGATCTCCTCTTCAGAGCCTGCAGCCTTGCAGACCGTTCCTTCCTATGATCTTCTCTTCAGAGCCTGCAGCCTTGCAGACCGTTCCTTCCTATGATCTTCTCTTTGGCGTCTACAGTTTTGCAGAGCATTCCCTCCTATGATCTTCTCTTCAGAGCTTGCAGCCTTGCAGACTGTTCCTTCCTATGATCTTCTCTTCAGAGCTTGCAGCCTTGCAGACCGTTCCTTCCTATGATCTTCTCTTCAGAGCCTGCAGCCTTGCAGCATGTTCCTTCCTATGATCTTCTCTTCAGAGCTTGCAGCCTTGCAGACCGTTCCTTCCTATGATCCTTTCTTCGGAGCCTGCAGTCTTGCAGCGTCTTCCTTCCTAGATCTTCTCTTCCTTGAGTCTAACAGTCTGCCTTTTTTTTCTCAGGTTCCTGAGGAGCTGGTGAGTATCTGCACTGGGGTCCACATTCTCCTCTCCGGGGCACCAGGGTGACATATTGTATACAGAGGTGGAAACAGGCAGTAGGAGACCTCCGAGCCTCCATAACCCATGAGTGGACTCGGTCCAGCATGATCAGTGACAGCCTCGTCATTACTCTGCAGCTGGGCTGCATACACATACACACTCAGAACAATCGGAATAAAACAAAAAGGTCCTTACCTCCTTGAGAGTGAAGTCAGAGCCAGGGGCACTGTGGTTGTCCAGGGGGGCTGGGGGTGATATTAATTACTGTAGTCTGATTCCTTAGGTTTCTCGTCCACGTCTTGATCGCGGATTCTTCACAAGGAGCCGTCCAGTGTCTGACACAGGTGACCCGCAAAACAGCCGTGGGGTGACAATGAGGGCATCTGTGACCCCAGGAGAATATGTTATTGTACCATCCACATATGACTCCAACCAGGAGGGTGACTTTTATATCAGAGTTCATTGTGAGAAAGCAAACAACAGGTATGTCAACTTGACATTCACTTCAACCTTTAGAGAAATTTGTACATCCCCACTGATCAACTCTCATAACCATACAGTGAAAAGATCAAGGAAACATGGGGAAACATGGCGGCAGCTAGTGGTTACCTCTTAGTTATGGGACTTAGTCATGGAGGCAGCTGGTTACCTCTTCGGGATGGGGCTTGGTCATGGAGGCAACCGGTTAATTCTTGGTGATGGGACTTCATCATGGAGGTGGTTGGTTACCTCTTGGTGATGAGACTTTGTCATGGAGGCAACCAGTTACCCCTTGGTGGTAGAATTTGCTCATGGAGGTGGCTGGTTAACTCTTGGTGAAGAGGCTTCACCATGGAGGCAGTTGATTATCTTTTGGTGATGGAATTTGGCCAATGGAGTTGGCTAGTTACCTCTCAGTGATGGGAATTCTTCATGGAGGCAGCTGGTTACCTCTTCGGGATGGGGTTTGGTCATGGAGACAACTGGTTAATTCTTGGTGATGGGACTTCATCATAGAAGTGGTTGGTTACCTTTTAGTGATGGGACTTTGTCATGGAGGCAGCCAGTTATCCCTTCGTGGTAGAATTTGCTCATGTAGGTGACTGGTTTACTCTCGGTGATGAGACTTCATCATGGAGGCAGCTGGTTATCTTTTGGTGATAGAATTTGGCCATGGAGGTAGCTGGTTACCTCTCGGTGGTGGGACTTGTTCATGGAGGCAGCCAGTTACCTCTTGGTGGTGGAACCCACTGTGAAGGATATCTATCGCCTTGCCAAGCCGCTTGGCACACCTGTGATAAACCTTCTTACCTCCCACTCACACGCCGTGAGTGGACCGGGTTCATAGGATAATATGAAACAAGCTTTATAAATTTTATATATTAACCCGAGTGGGTCGGTACTAGCTACTAACATATACAGAAATACACATCAATGGATTATCAAGAAAATACAGGTAAAAGCAAAATACAGTACAGAAAATAAAATGGGAATAAAAGAGAAAAGTATTACCCAGAACGAGTTTGTGATCTGGTTCTCTGAGCCTCCATGTGTTAGGCCTCATGGCACTTCCTTAAGCAACTTACAGAGCATGTATCTTTACAGCTTCCTAGGATAGAACTCCCTTTGTCTCTCGGGGGAGACCATGTAACCATCCCAGTCTCCTCCCTGAGTGATGTCACTAGGAGGGAAAGTCCCACCCTCCATCCTGAAATCCCAAAAACCATGATTTGTCATATTTCCTTGCCTGATGACCGTAGGGTAAAGTAAGGGGTATGATGGGGCTCGTGGCGAGATCACCATTGTGTAGACACCAAGAATGACTCCCCAATCCCCGTTGGGTAAGGGAATCAGTGTCTGGACCTTTTCTCTGTGTCCCATGGTACCGAGCTTAGATTTGAGGCACTCGTCTCTGCATGGTGCACCCGAGGAATTTATCGGTGTGATGATAGGCAGTTCCACTGGGGAAATATTGTCATAAAACCATATTTCCTTTGTTCTGTGGCTAGCTCCAGGTTGGCTGGGGATTGTTTGCTCAAGGCTCTCCCAACCACATCTCTGTAGGAAACCCCTGCGGAGATAATGAGTGTAACAAAGGTATGCTAATTGAGCCAGGGACAGAACAACAAAGGGTCTTGGCACAAAGCAGACAGACCACATTCCTGAAGCCAAAATGGTTAATATGACCAAGTGATAATACATCAAAGAACTCTTAATACATCAAAAAAGCTCTTGCAGACTTTGATATCTTTCTGTCCCCAATATGGAAGCACTGCTGCATGTTTTATCACTGGGTTTGTCTCATTTCTAGGATTTACTGAAATAGCGACTGCTTGAATTTCCCTATAAAGATTCATACTTGGTCCTGAACAAGCAAGATCCAGCGCTGCAGCTTCACCACAGAAAATCCCTAAAACACAGCGGCCCAGATTGGCTATTGTACTTCTGACTAGACACTGGCAAAAATGTGACATTTCTTTGGAGTAACTTTTATGAAATTTTGTGGCGCATCTAGTTTGGATGATCATTTTTTTTTTTTGCTGGCATGCTTTCTCCCTTGAAGCCTATTCCCTTACCCGCAGGTGCCGGCTCTTTAATGTGGATGGGGGAAATGGTTGTTCTTCTGCGATAGCGGGACCACTGCTGATAATAGCGGCGGTGGATCTTCTGTAATGGCGGGACCACTGCTGATAATAGCGGCGGTGGTTCTTCTGTAATGGGGGGACCACTGCTGATTATATTGGCGGTGGATCTTCTGTAATGGGGGGACCACTGCTGATTATATTGGCGGTGGATCTTCTGTAATGGCGGGACCACTGCTGATAATAGCGGCGGTGGTTCTTCTGTAATGGCGGGACCACTGCTGATTATATTGGCGGTGGATCTTCTGTAATGGGGGGACCACTGCTGATTATATTGGCGGTGGATCTTCTGTGATAGCGGGACCACTGCTGATGAATAGCGGCGGTGGTTCTTCTGTAATGGGGGGACCACTGCTGATTATATTGGCGGTGGATCTTCTGTAATGGCGGGACCACTGCTGATTATATTAGGGCGGTGGATCTTCTGTAATGGCGGGACCACTGCTGATGATAATAGCGGCGGTGGTTCTTCTGTAATGGGGGGACCACTGCTGATTATAGTGGCGGTGGATCTTCTGTAATGGCGGGACCACTGCTGATGATAATAGCGGCGGTGGTTCTTCTGTAATGGGGGGACCACTGCTGATTATATTGGCGGTGGTTCTTCTGTGATAGCGGGACCACTGCTGATTATATTGGCGGTGGTTCTTCTGTGATAGCGGGACCACTGCTGATTATATTGGCGGTGGTTCTTCTGTAATGGGGGGACCACTGCTGATTATATTGGCGGTGGTTCTTCTGTAATGGCGGGGACCACTGCTGATTATATTGGCGGTGGTTCTTCTGTGATAGCGGGACCACTGCTGATTATAGTGGCGGTGGATCTTCTGTAATGGGGGGACCACTGCTGATTATAGTGGCGGTGGATCTTCTGTAATGGCGGGACCACTGCTGATGATAATAGTGGGGTGGTTCTTCTGTAATGGGGGGACCACTGCTGATTATATTGGCGGTGGTTCTTCTGTGATAGCGGGACCACTGCTGATTATATTGGTGGTGGTTCTTCTGTAATGGGGGGACCACTGCTGATTATATTGGCGGTGGTTCTTCTGCGATAGCGGGACCACTGCTGATTATATTGGCGGTGGTTCTTCTGTAATGGGGGGACCACTGCTGATTATATTGGCGGTGGATCTTCTGTGATAGCGGGACCACTGCTGATAATAGCGGCGGTGGTTCTTCTGTAATGGGGGGACCACTGCTGATTATATTGGCGGTGGTTCTTCTGTAATGGGGGGACCACTGCTGATTATAGTGGCGGTGGATCTTCTGTAATGGGGGGACCACTGCTGATTATAGTGGCGGTGGTTCTTCTGTAATGGGGGGACCACTGCTGATTATATTGGCGGTGGATCTTCTGTGATGGCGGGACCACTGCTGATTATAGTGGCGGTGGTTCTTCTGTAATGGGGGGACCACTGCTGATTATATTGGCGGTGGTTCTTCTGTGATAGCGGGACCACTGCTGATTATATTGGCGGTGGATCTTCTGTAATGGGGGGACCACTGCTGATTATATTGGCGGTGGTTCTTCTGTGATAGCGGGACCACTGCTGATTATATTGGCGGTGGTTCTTCTGCAATAGGGGGACCACTGCTGATTATAGTGGCGGTGGTTCTTCTGTGATAGCGGGACCACTGCTGATTATATTGGCGGTGGTTCTTCTGTAATGGGGGGACCACTGCTGATTATATTGGCGGTGGATCTTCTGTGATAGCGGGACCACTGCTGATAATAGCGGCGGTGGTTCTTCTGTAATGGGGGGACCACTGCTGATTATATTGGCGGTGGATCTTCTGTAATGGCGGGACCACTGCTGATTATAGTGGCGGTGGTTCTTCTGTAATGGGGGGACCACTGCTGATTATAGTGGCGGTGGATCTTCTGTAATGGCGGGACCACTGCTGATTATAGTGGCGGTGGTTCTTCTGCGATAGCAGGACCACTGCTGATTATATTGGCGGTGGATCTTCTGTGATGGGGGGACCACTGCTGATTATATTGGCGGTGGTTCTTCTGTGATAGGGGGACCACTGCTGATAATAGTGGCGGTGGTTCTTCTGTAATGGGGGGACCACTGCTGATTATATTGGCGGTGGTTCTTCTGTGATGGCGGGACCACTGCTGATTATAGTGGCGGTGGTTCTTCTGCGATAGCGGGACCACTGCTGATTATAGTGGCGGTGGTTCTTCTGTGATAGCGGGACCACTGCTGATTATAGTGGCGGTGGTTCTTCTGTAATGGGGGGAACACTGCTGATTATAGTGGCGGTGGATCTTCTGTAATGGCGGGACCACTGCTGATGATAATAGCGGCGGTGGTTCTTCTGTAATGGGGGGACCACTGCTGATTATATTGTCGGTGGTTCTTCTGCGATAGCAGGACCACTGCTGATTATAGTGGCGGTAGTCCTGCTATGATCTAATTAAAGGAGAGGGGGATGTTTAATGGGGGGGGGGGAATGTATTACAAAGGCTACTCACGGTCATTTGTTTGGCGATGGCTATATCCGTAGATATTTGCGTGTAGATTCTCAGAAAAGGGGAAATGGCTTAAATGTGTCACAATGTCTTTAAAATGCACCAAGATTGTGTCTTAAAATTCTGTCTCAAAGTAATAAAGTAACCCTTCTAAGATGGTATAGACTAGAACGTGTAAAGATACACCAAATTTATCATCCAGCATCAGCCACAGTGATACATCTGGTTTATTTTCAGATTTCTGGGCTAAGTGGGCGTTCACATTACCATTGGTGACCGTCAGTAGTGTCCGTTATTTTTTTAACATTGAAGTCTATGGGTAAAGGACTTATAACGGACTGTAACTGATAGCCAACAGTTACTGTCCGTTATTTTAGGTCCGTTTTTTTTCTGCACATGCTCAGAAAGCAGAAACAAAAAAAAACAGACAGTGTTAAAAAACGGACACATTAGCATCAGTTAGTGTCCTTTAATGTCTGTTATGATAGGTGTCCATTTTTTTTTTTGTTAACGGACACCTTCACAACGGACTCCAACGGTAGTGTGAACCCTGCCTAAGTTCACACTGTCTAACTAATACTATTGCCGTGGTTTCTGTGGTTTTGGTATTTCGGCGGCTTCTGCAGAGACTCCGGAGCAGATGTGAACGCAGCCTAATAGTAAATCTGGGCCAACGATACAGACCGCCTCACCCCTTCTAAATCAGAGGAAACCTATATATAATACACAGAATGAGACCTTGTATCAATCCTGACTAATGTCCGATGTCTCCAGAACAGTAAATTGAAAGATTTCCAGAACTTTCTGTGTTGTTCATATGAGTGTCCTGCATGACTACCTGACAACTAACACCTAACAAATACTGAACTCCTGTCTGTACCTAAAGCCATGTAGTGAGGATCTCCATCAACCAAGGAAAAATCCAATTCATCATCCTACACCAGTATCTGCCTGAACCAGCGTAGAGAAGCTTCACAGCAGAAAGCAACTGACGCCAGGTACACATTAGCGTTCAGGTTTCTGTACTTTGGGTCTGCTTGGGGACCCAGAAAACGGAAACCCTATCCGCTTAAAAAGAGGTTACCTGCGGAAACCGGCAGACCGCATAGACTATAATGGGGTCTGCAGATTTCCGCCCGAAATCGTCAGAGAGAAAAGTCCTGCTTGCTTTCTCTCCACATATTTTAAGTGTAATGTGGGATGGAGTCCCTGAACGGTTACACAACACTAGTGTGACCGCAGCCGCAGGTGCTCACTATTTTGCTGGTGCAGTCACTGTGTACATACATTACATTACTTAACCTGTATTATACTCCAGAGCTGCGCTCACTATTCTGCTGGTGCAGTCACTGTGTACATACATTACATTACTTATCCTGTATTATACTCCAGAGCTGCACTCACTATTCTGCTGGTGCAGTCACTGTGTACATACATTACATTACTTATCCTGTATTATACTCCAGAGCTGCACTCACTATTCTGCTGGTGCAGTCACTGTGTACATACATTACATTACTTATCCTGTATTATACTCCAGAGCTGCACTCACTATTCTGCTGGTGCAGTCACTGTGTACATACATTACATTACTTATCCTGTATTATACTCCAGAGCTGCACTCACTATTCTGCTGGTGCAGTCACTGTGTACATACATTACATTACTTATCCTGTATTATACTCCAGAGCAGCGCTCACTATTCTGCTGGTGCAGTCACTGTGTACATACATTACATTACTTATCCTGTATTATACTCCAGAGCTGCGCTCACTATTCTGCTGGTGCAGTCACTGTGTACATACATTACATTACTTATCCTGTATTATACTCCAGAGCTGCGCTCACTACTCTGCTGGTACAGTCACTGTGTACATACATTACATTACTTATCCTGTACTGATCCTGAGTTACATCCTGTATTATACTCCAGAGCTGCGCTCACTATTCTGCTGGTACAGTCACTGTGTACATACATTACATTACTTATCCTGTACTGATCCTGAGTTACATCCTGTATTATACTCCAGAGCTGCACTCACTATTCTGCTGGTACAGTCACTGTGTACATACATTACATTACTTATCCTGTATTATACTCCAGAGCTGCGCTCACTATTCTGCTGGTGCAGTCACTGTGTACATACATTACATTACTTATCCTGTACTGATCCTGAGTTACATCCTGTATTATATTCCAGAGCTGCACTCACTATTCTGCTGGTGCAGTCACTGTGTACATACATTACATTACTTATCCTGTATTATACTCCAGAGCTGCGCTCACTATTCTGCTGGTGCAGTCACTGTGTACATACATTACATTACTTATCCTGTATTATACTTCAGAGCTGCACTCACTATTCTGCTGGCACAGTCAATGTGTACATACATTACATTACATTACTTATCCTGTACTGATCCTGAGTTACATCCTGTATTATACTCCAGAGCTGCACTCACTATTCTGCTGGTGCAGTCACTATGTACATACATTACATTACTTATCCTGTACTGATCCTGAGTTACATCCTGTATTATACTCCAGAGCTGCACTCACTATTCTGCTGGTGCAGTCACTATGTACATACATTACATTACTTATCCTGTATTATACTCCAGAGCTGCGCTCACTATTCTGCTGGTGCAGTCACTGTGTACACACATTACATTACTTATACTGTATTATATTCCAGAGCTGCACTCACTATTCTGCTGGTACAGTCACTGTGTACATACATTACATTACTTATCCTGTACTGATCCTGAGTTACATCCTGTATTATACTCCAGAGCTGCACTCACTATTCTGCTGGTACAGTCACTGTGTACATACATTACATTACTTATCCTGTACTGATCCTGAGTTACATCCTGTATTATACTCCAGAGCTGCGCTCACTATTCTGCTGGTACAGTCACTGTGTACATACATTACATTACTTAACCTGTATTATACTCCAGAGCTGCACTCACTATTCTGCTGGTGCAGTCACTGTGTACATACATTACATTACTTATCCTGTATAATACTCCAGAGCTGCGCTCACTATTCTGCTGGTACAGTCACTGTGTACATACATTACATTACTTATCCTGTATAATACTCCAGAGCTGCGCTCACTATTCTGCTGGTGCAGTCACTGTGTACATACATTACATTACTGATCATGTATTATACTCCAGAGCTGCGCTCACTATTCTGCTGGTACAGTCACTGTGTACATACATTACATTACTTATCCTGTACTGATCCTGAGTTACATCCTCTATTATACTCCAGAGCTGCGCTCACTATTCTGCTGGTGCAGTCACTGTGTACATACATTACATTACTTATCCTGTATTATACTCCAGAGCTGCACTCACTATTCTGCTGGTACAGTCACTGTGTAAATACATTACATTACTTATCCTGTACTGATCCTGAGTTACATCCTGTATTATACTCCAGAGCTGCACTCACTATTCTGCTGGTGCAGTCACTATGTACATACATTACATTACTTATCCTGTACTGATCCTGAGTTACATCCTGTATTATACTCCAGAGCTGCACTCACTATTCTGCTGGTGCAGTCACTGTGTACATACATTACATTACTTATCCTGTATTATACTCCAGAGCTGCGCTCACTATTCTGCTGGTGCAGTCACTGTGTACATACATTACATTACTGATCATGTATTATACTCCAGAGCTGCGCTGACTATTCTGCTGGTGCAGTCACTGTGTACATACATTACATTACTTATCCTGTATTATACTCCAGAGCTGCACTCACTATTCTGCTGGTGCAGTCACTGTGTACATACATTACATTACTTATCCTGTATTATACTCCAGAGCTGCGCTCACTATTCTGCTGGTGCAGTCACTGTGTACATACATTACATTACTTATCCTGTATTATACTCCAGAGCTGCGCTCACTATTCTGCTGGTGCAGTCACTGTGTACATACATTACATTACTTATCCTGTATTATACTCCAGAGCTGCACTCACTATTCTGCTGGTGCAGTCAATGTGTACATACATTACATTACTTATCCTGTATTATACTCCAGAGCTGCACTCACTATTCTACTGGTACAGTCACTGTGTACATACATTACATTACTTATCCTGTATTATACTTCAGAGCTGCACTCACTATTCTGCTGGTGCAGTCACTGTGTACATACATTACATTACTTATCCTGTATTATACTCCAGAGCTGCACTCACTATTCTGCTGGTGCAGTCACTGTGTACATACATTACATTACTTATCCTGTATTATACTCCAGAGCAGCACTCACTATTCTGCTGGTACAGTCACTGTGTACATACATTACATTACTTATCCTGTACTGATCCTGAGTTACATCCTGTATTATACTCCAGAGCTGCACTCACTATTCTGCTGGTGCAGTCACTATGTACATACATTACATTACTTATCCTGTACTGATCCTGAGTTACATCCTGTATTATACTCCAGAGCTGCACTCACTATTCTGCTGGTGCAGTCACTGTGTACATACATTACATTACTTATCCTGTATTATACTCCAGAGCTGCGCTCACTATTCTGCTGGTGCAGTCACTGTGTACATACATTACATTACTTATCCTGTATTATACTCCAGAGCTGCGCTCACTATTCTGCTGGTGCAGTCACTGTGTACATACATTACATTACTTATACTGTATTATATTCCAGAGCTGCACTCACTATTCTGCTGGTACAGTCACTGTGTACATACATTACATTACTTATCCTGTACTGATCCTGAGTTACATCCTGTATTATATTCCAGAGCTGCACTCACTATTCTGCTGGTGCAGTCACTGTGTACATACATTACATTACTTATCCTGTATTATACTCCAGAGCTGCGCTCACTATTCTGCTGGTGCAGTCACTGTGTACATACATTACATTACTTATCCTGTATTATACTTCAGAGCTGCACTCACTATTCTGCTGGCACAGTCAATGTGTACATACATTACATTACATTACTTATCCTGTACTGATCCTGAGTTACATCCTGTATTATACTCCAGAGCTGCACTCACTATTCTGCTGGTGCAGTCACTATGTACATACATTACATTACTTATCCTGTACTGATCCTGAGTTACATCCTGTATTATACTCCAGAGCTGCACTCACTATTCTGCTGGTGCAGTCACTATGTACATACATTACATTACTTATCCTGTATTATACTCCAGAGCTGCGCTCACTATTCTGCTGGTGCAGTCACTGTGTACATACATTACATTACTTATCCTGTATTATACTCCAGAGCTGCGCTCACTATTCTGCTGGTGCAGTCACTGTGTACACACATTACATTACTTATACTGTATTATATTCCAGAGCTGCACTCACTATTCTGCTGGTACAGTCACTGTGTACATACATTACATTACTTATCCTGTACTGATCCTGAGTTACATCCTGTATTATACTCCAGAGGCGTTCTCGAGCTGCACTCACTATTCTGCTGGTACAGTCACTGTGTACATACATTACATTACTTATCCTGTACTGATCCTGAGTTACATCCTGTATTATACTCCAGAGCTGCGCTCACTATTCTGCTGGTACAGTCACTGTGTACATACATTACATTACTTAACCTGTATTATACTCCAGAGCTGCACTCACTATTCTGCTGGTGCAGTCACTGTGTACATACATTACATTACTTATCCTGTATAATACTCCAGAGCTGCGCTCACTATTCTGCTGGTACAGTCACTGTGTACATACATTACATTACTTATCCTGTATAATACTCCAGAGCTGCGCTCACTATTCTGCTGGTGCAGTCACTGTGTACATACATTACATTACTTATCCTGTATAATACTCCAGAGCTGCGCTCACTATTCTGCTGGTGCAGTCACTGTGTACATACATTACATTACTGATCATGTATTA
>CAMRHE010001413.1:0-106104 GCA_947044405.1 Leptodactylus fallax | reverse complement strand
TTGTGGTCGTGTTATCTTCTCCTACATGTAGTGTCCTCCTGATAACCAGCCATGATGTCCTTATTGTGGTCGGTTTATCTTCTCATACATGTAGTGTCCCTCCTGATAACGAGCCATGATGTCCTTATTGTGTCCGGGTTATCTTCTCATACATGTAGTGTCCCCTCCTGATAACCAGCCATGATGTCCTTATTGTGGTCGGTTTATCTTCTTATACATGTAGTGTCCTCCTGATAACCTGCACACAATAAGGACATCATGGCTGGATGTCTGACAAGCCTCATTTATGGTTGTATCCATTGACTACAGATGTCACCACTAAGATGGTTAGAGAAAATCTATAAAACTCTGCAAAATTTTTAATTATTTATATTTGCAAAAATGTCTGCAAACATGGTTATGATTATGGGAAAACTGCTTTAAATATTCTGAATTACTGGACAGTAATCGAAAAATATACAAATTTTTTTTTTGCAAAGGTGAACATAACTTTTAGTTTTTTGCTGTGTGTGCTTTTTGTTTTCCTAACTTGTCAGCTACTGTTCTCTGTTTTCAGAGCCGCCTCTTAGCACTAATAAAAGTGAGCTGTTGTTAAATCCACCCAGCGATTTACTGCCAATTCTAGTAAAATACACAGATAGCGAGAACAAAGAAAGATAAACAGATGGAAACTGTATAAATAGTAGGAAGGTTATTTGTAAAAACTGCAGGGGATAACTACAAAAAGGTTTCCACCCCTGCAATGAAACCAGGTGCCCTCAACCCAAAGAGCTTTCCTGGAATACTTATTGATGGCTTATGCTTAAAGGGTTTTTCTGAGAGTTAAATATTGATGATCTTTCCATAGGATAAGTCAGTAATATCTGACTGATGGGGGTCTGACATCCAGGACCCCCACTGATCAGCTGGTCAGGTGAGCACTGTGACCTTTACAATCAATACCAAGAACAGTGCTGTACGTTGTACAGGGCTGTTCTTGGTATTGCAGCTCATCACGATTTAAAAAGGACTTTTCACTAACTCCAATTCTTAGTATCTGGTAATAGTCGCTGCTCCCCTCATTTCTGCACAGTTGGAATTTTTTTCTCTAGCCCCAACCATTCCTGAGCAATAAGGGCTGTTAGTTTTGATAGGCTGTGTACTGTCAGGTGGGAGGTGTCAGGCAGGATCAGGAAAGGGGTGTGACTCCAATCAGAAGTGGACAGTGTCAGAGCTCAGAATCACACCCCCTTGCCTGTTCTTGTCTGACACCGCCCTCCTGACAGTACAGAGTCAGACACCAAAACCAACAGCACTGATAGCTCAGGAACGGTGGGGGCTAGAGAGAAAATTCCAACTGTGCCGGAATCAGTGGAAACAACCAAAAGCAATAAAGGGCAAGTCGATCATAAACATTATGCAGCGTTTCTGCAACGTGGGGCCTCAGCCTCAGGAATTAGATGCAGATTTTGCTTGATAAAAACCGATGAGGATTTTGACGCTGAATTTGAAGCAGAATTTGGAGCAGAATTTTGGTGCCGCTGTATGTTGCCTTCATGGGGCAAGCACAAATTCCAAATTCCACATCCAATTCTGTGTCTAATTCCGCGCCGATGGAAAAGGTATATTTTCCACCTGCCATTCATTTCCTGGGATTTCTCAGGCAGAATCCGCCTGAAGAATGAGCAGGATGCTTATTTTTCCACTAGATGAAAAAAAAAATCAGCTACTTCCTTCCATTGGAATGAATAGGAGGCGGATTTCAGGTGGAATGTGAGGCGGATTCTGCGTCAAAATCTGCATCAAATTCAGTGCCAAATTCCTACATGTGAATGTACCCTTATTGAACAGGGCCAAATACCAAATTCCTATGTGTGACCACCCCCTAACAGCTCAACAGCGCATGTCAGTATAGCAGAGTTGTGTTCGTCACATATAGGAGAAGAGAATTTTTCAGGTTATTTGAGGGTCCAAAATCCCCCCGGGCACGGTCTGTAAACAAGCGTCCGCCATTCTGCACTTATATTTAGCTCTTTCATTGTGTCTTGAAGATGTTGTAGAAGTTTCCAGAGAGATTACGAGTAACACCCTTTGACATGTCTCATCCTTTGATGGGCACGTGATTAATGACCTCCGTATCAGGCTGTCTCCCGTGTCAGATATCGCACCCTAAAAGCCGGGACATCTAATCCACTCCCTATATCACTGTTTCCGCAGCCCTTCCTGTTCATGTCTGCTTATTGCACAGCTGTATGTCACTTTCCAAATGGGAACAAATTAGCAAATGGGGCAAATATTATTTTTAATTGTATTTATCTTCATGCTTTAAAGGAACCCTGCAGTCAACCCATAGGTATTGTGTTATGCCTATTGCAGGGCCTAAGGGGGCAGAGCATGGCTGGGATTCTGTGAATATATGTATTATGGCTTACACTCTCAAGCCCTGTACTAGGCATAAAACAGTACGTGAGCCTAGCCCACAACTTCCAGAGACCCACACCCTGCACCGTCTCCCTTTCCAAATCTTTACTTGGCTGCACCTGTGACAAGTTCCCTACTGACATAGTATAATGCCCTTAATAGCCTCCACACAGTATGTCTCTAAATGTCCCCCACACATTATAATGCCGTCATAGTTCCCAATACAGTATAATCATATCTTAGTGACTGCAAACAGTGTAAAGTTCCCTTAATGCCCCCATACATTATGATGCCCCCTTAGTGAACTCCGAACAGTATAATGCCCTCTTAGTGCACCTATTTCCCCATTGTGGGACTATTAAAGGACTATTATTATTATTATTATTATTAAAACAGTACAATGCCCCATCAGTACTCTCCACACAGTGTAATGTCTCTCAGAGTCCCCTCATATTATGATGCCCCATTAATGCCTCTCAAAAGTATTAATAGATCTAATAGATCTGTCCCTGATATCTCCATTGCAGTCTCCGGCCTTACCATAACTCCCAGGCAGTATGCCCGCTGCCTCGGGGTTTTGTTTGACTCAGACCTTTCCTTCACCCCCCATATCCAATCACTCGCACGCTCATGTCATCTCCACCTCAAAAACATCTCCAGAATCCTCCCTTTCCTTACCACAGATACACTAAAGACACTTATTGTTGCCCTGATTCACTCTCGCCTTGACTACTGTAACTCCTTACTAATCGGTCTTCCCCTTACTAAACTCTCCCCTCTACAATCTATTCTGAATGCGGCGGCCAGGCTCATCTATCAGTCTAGATGCTACAGCGATGCCTCCGGTCTGTGCCGGTCACTACATTGGCTGCCTATTCAATACAGAATACAATATAAACTTATCCCCCTCATCCACAAGGCTCTCCATAATGCTGCACCTCCCTACATTTCCTCCCTCATCTCTGTCTATCGCCCAACCCGTACTCTCCGTTCACTCAATGACCTAAGACTAACATCCTCTATTATCAGAACCTCCCACGCTCGTATACAAGACTTCTCCCGAGTTGCACCACTTCTCTGGAATGCTCTATCCCGGACTATTAGATTAACCCCTAATTTCCACAGCTTCAAGCGTAAACTAAAGACATAGCTTATCAGACAGGCCTATCACATGTCCTAATGTAAACCCTTCCGTAGTTAGAATCCCTAAAACATCCCCTCCTCTGTTTATGCTTCAACATTACCTCACAGGATATGATGCCGTATCAGACTAGCTTTATATGTCCAGGCACCATCTGCATGTTAAAGGACACGACTGGTGATGGCAACTAAAGCTTTATATATGTGTAATGATAGTAACCTCTATTACAAAATTGTCTGACCATTGTACAAGCAATGCTACGTCTGTTGCCGCCCCTGCTACCTCCTGTGTCACCCCCTCTACCTCATAGATTGTAAGCTCTTGCGAGCAGGGCCCTCAGTCCCAGTGTGTGAATTGACTATTTCTTTGTAATGTATCTTTTTTGTCTGTACTTGAACCCTACAATTTGTACAGTGCTGCGGAATATGTTGGCGCTATATAAAAAAAATCTATTATTATTATTATTATTAATGCCCCCTTAACTTCCCCACACAATTTAGTGCCACTTTACTGGTCTCAAACAGTATGATTCCCCCTTAGTGCCCATCACAATTATAATGCCCCATTAATTCCCTCACACAGTATAATGTCACTTTAGTATAATGACCCTTTAGTTCCCACCACACAGAAAATATCCAATATGATATGATTAGGTTACATTAATGGCCCACACACAGTATAATGCCCCCTTTGATTATTCCATATAGTATAATACCTCCTTAGTGTCCCCAAACAATTTGCTGCCCCTTTATTGGCCCTCACACAGAAACTCTGTTCCCTGCCTGTGGCTCTCCTCTGACTTGTCCTCTCTGGTTCAGCACAGCACGTGCGATGATGTCATTGTATTGCACCTGCCTGTGCCAAGTCATAGACAGCAGGGGTCATTGGGTGAATGGTAGAGCAGGGATGGTCCCGCTGGATCTGGAATGGCTGATAGGGGCCCCTGCTGACATAGGCCAAATGAGCTTAGGTGAGTATGACATCTTTTAATTTTTTAACCTACTGTGCTCTGAGCCCGTTGACAACCCCTTTAATCTGATAACAGGTCAGGATAGATTATTGGTTAGTCTTTATGCACCTGGCAAATTTGTTGCCTATTATGCCCTTTTGTGCCCCATAAAAAATCTGTAACATGCTCCAGTAGATGCCTTATGTTAGAGTATATAGCTCTGTAGACAAGGTGACACACAGGGTGCCTATGGCTCCATAGTATGGAGGATCGGGGGCTTTGTGTGCCACCATACAGTCACTTGCACACGACTGTGAATTGTGCTGGATTATCAGGTTTTCCGGATTATCATAATTTCACTATGTATGAAAATTCTTGGGTGCGCATCCAAATTGATTTTGTATTACCCAATGCCTGCTCTCTAAACCAGCTACACGCTATGGCTAAGTATACCCTGGCCAAGGTACACACTGTAAACATGGAAACAAATTTTGTCAAAGTTATCAGCTTTGCTATCATACTTGCTCCAGCTTCCTGTCTGCCAAGAGACTTGTCACTATCCGACTTCCAAGAATGTTGGCCGTCGAATGTTCATGTCTGTATTCTTCAAATTTTTCCTTGAGGAATGCCATTAGACAGCTCTGTGATATCAGTTGTCACAAAAATGACAGACCATTTTCCAAATTTTCTTTTCCTCTTGATTCAGATTCCATAACCCATTTTCATCTAAGGGCTAACAAAATAAAAAAAAAAATAATGCAAATAAAAAATAAATATAGTGTATAATATAGACCATGATAAATATATATTAGTATAACAAAAAGGCATAATGGAAAAATAAAAATAAAGAAATAAATATAGAAATAAAAATTTAAATCTCAATATCAAATATAAAAAAACAACATTAAAAATAAATATACATAACTATAAAAATAAAAATATGTAACATTCATTTTTAATAAATAAAAATTAGAAATAAAAAAAAATAAAAATATAATAGATAAAAAATTGAAAGTGTAAATATACATAACAATAAAAACAAAAATATGGAACATTCATTTATAATGAATAAAAAATATAGAAATAAAATAAAAAATAACAATATAATAGATAAAAAAAATCTAAAGTGTAAATATACATAACGTAGACAAAAAAGAAAAAAATGGCCATTTTTTTTTGTCTACGTTTTCTATTTTGACCTCGAGTTATATTTTCTGTAAATATACATAACAATAAAAACAAAAACATAGAACAATTATTTTTAATAATTAAATTAAAAAAAATTCAAAGAAGGGTTATTAAAAAATAAATATAAATAAAAAATATGTATTATCATGATGATAAATATATTGTCGTATAACAAAAAGACAGTGAAAAATAAAGAAATAAAATATAGAAATATTTGTAAAAAATCTAAATATTAAAAATCTAAATTAAAAATAAATATACATAACAATAAAAACCAAAACATGGAACATTTATTTGTAATAATTAAATAAAAAAATATAGAAATAAAATAAAGAATATAATATAATATTATATATATATATATATATATATATACTGTATATATATAAAAATCTAAGTTATGAGTATAAATATACATAATAAAAACAAAACTATGGAACATTTATTTCTAATATTAAAATTAAAAATATAGATTATGATATAATATAAATATTAAATATAATATATATATATATATATATATATATATATATATATATATATATAAATATAAGTTATGAGTATATATATATATAACAATAAAAACAAAAATATGGAACATTTATTTCTAATAATTAAACAAAAAAATATAGAAATAAAATAAAAAAAATCAAAATATAACAAAAAAAAAAATCAAAATTAAAGCTGTAAATATACTGTACATCACAATTAAAATGAAAACATGGAACATTAATTTCAATCAATTGGATAAAAAAATAATAAACTAGTCGGGGTCAGGGACTTGTTGGACGGTTAGAACAGTGCACTATTATATTGTACAAGAGATTTCCGTGCTCTTTCAAGTGCACAGGTGAGCCGCAGGAAGACAAATGCTACTTTGAGAACAGGAGGGATATGAATGCATAATTTACTAATGCTGTAAGATACTAGAGGGACGGGAAGCGGAAGGTCTGAACAGAGCCCTCTTGTTGCCCACTATGTTACACCTCGGCACAGCCGTACACTCTTTGATTGTCTTTCTGTTCCTGTTTTATTTGCTTAATAACCTCCAGGTGCTTGAACGGAAAAAAAAAAAAATTCAGTGAAATGTTTTTAATAGATCTGCAGCGTTAATTGTCGTCTGCGGGGCCAAAAAATTGTTTATATGAAAAGGAAACTTCCTCTAAAATGTTTCAAATCCAGACATTAAACTTTATAGGAGCATATAATACAAGCAATTCCATGTAATTTCCCGCAGGTGGGAAGGAGCCGTGCCTGCGCGAACATGACTAGGAGAAAACTCCCGGAGTAGGACGCTGAATTCACAGATCCATAAAGGAATTTATATCGGACTTGATAAAATATGGCTGTTGT
This sequence comes from Leptodactylus fallax, assembly GCA_947044405.1. Lineage (NCBI taxonomy): Eukaryota > Metazoa > Chordata > Amphibia > Anura > Leptodactylidae > Leptodactylus > Leptodactylus fallax. The sequence goes on along the minus strand of CAMRHE010001413.1, from coordinate 99,073 downwards.
GTAAAAAGTCTGTTATGTTGCTATTACAAGCACCTCTTTGATGTTAAAATGTAACCCTGAGGTTTGGAATGGAAGAGAATTTCAAAAAATAAAAGCAGCGCCACACTTGTCTGCAGGTTGTGTGGGGTATTGCAGCTCAGCATTGTTCACTTCTATGGAGTTGATCTGCAATACCACACACAACCTGTGGACAGGTGTGGCGCTGTTTTTGGGGAAAAAAAATAGCAATGTTTTTCTAATCCTGGGTAATACCTTTCAATAGTCGTAAGACGTGTCAATATGGATACAGCTACAGACACGTGCTCCTTTTATAATATAGGGCTGCATAGTGTCACATTTTAAGCCTCCCCCCTTTTTGCTAAACAACACCCTGATAAGTCACGGCCACTGTCTAGTGAGACACAAACTGTCTGGGCCCCACATAGCGTAAATGCAGTGATTTTACAGTCCCTGGCTAATCCCATCCACATATTGCAGAAAATAATCCACAGTGGAAATGCTGCGATTTGAAAAAACCTTGTATTTTTGCAAATCGCAGAATGTCAATTATAGCTACGGAAACGTCGGCGGTTTCCCTATAGGTATAATGGAAGCAGAAAGTCCGCAAAATGGACAAAAATAGGAGCTGTCCTGAGTTTTGCTCCAGGCTCCTGGCCCCATATCTGGGACTGTAGTAATACAGTGCAAGCTGTAAAAAACATGGCTGTCACACTGACTGTACACATGGTTGTATGCACGAGGCTTTAGGCTAAGACCCCACATTGCTTTTCTTGTTGTAGATCTTGCTTTGGTTTTTGGAGCCAAATCCAGAAGTGTCTACAAAAGGAATGGGAAAGAAAGAGCTTACACTTCTTATACTTCTCCCTTATTCATAATCCACTCCTGACTTTGGCTGAAAAAAAACACAGCAATAAATCAACACATCTGGTGCTCTCTCGGTCCTCCTTTGGCCTCTTCTGGCCTCCTTCTGACTTCATGCGCTTGGGGTCACATGGGGCGTGCCAAGTGTCATGATGAGCATGATGAATTCGTTGGTGATGAACCTTAAGTCCAAGACACTCATCTCAGGTAGTTCCTAGTGGGCTAAAGGACTTTTCATTATGTCATGAGACTGTGATTAGCCTCCTATTTAGAAGGAGACGGATGACATAGTCATGACATCATTAAAGGTCCTTGGATTTTCCAAACATGTGGTCTGAGAATGTGGCAGCCATTTTCTAACATGGAAACAGGACTCCAGAATGGAGTCCTGCTTCACAAGGAGGGCACCACGTATGTTTACTGTACATTGGCTATGTATGGTCACAAATATTACTATAGACTGGGAAGTCCCTTTAAATGGGCCATGCCAACCAGGGCTGAGGAGTCATTGTCGGACACAGGACCAATTTGTGCTCTAATCGGAGTTGGAAAAAAAGTTGCTGCCTCGGCTTCAAAATAAAATGATTCCTTTTATTTAATGATATTATACCATTATTAATATTGTATAATTAATTAGATACTTTGTTTACTTTTATAGGAAGTCAATCGCTGTTTCTTTAATGAATTAGAGGATCTTTATGGCTTCTGACTGACCACTGGCCATTTGTGTCAAATTCAAAGTAGTAGTCGGAGTTGGTCTGTGGAAGGTATCACACAGCTTTGTCTCACCAAAAAGTAGAGTTCAAATGGGTTCGGACTGGGCCATGAGTGAGATGATCCTCCAGTGACCCATGCTCTGCTGCACTAATGGCCCCCGAGGTCCAACACAAGATCACCCTAGTTGAAGTAGCCAATCACGAGGGTCCTTGTGTTATCGGATGAATCACAACTAGAGATGAGCAAACCGACTCATAACAAGCTGGGCTCATTACCAATTTTCCAAAAATTTTGGTACATCTCAACCTGAAGTTTTTGGGGTTTGCAACAATAATTATTATTCTCTGGGGTCTCTTCAGATTCCAAAGTAATAAGCAGCTTTCTTAACCTCTCCTGGGCATCTGGTGCTCCTTCAGAGGTGTCTTCTTCCAGTCTCTTGGGTGATGTCACTGGCCCCAGAGGAATACTAAGACCGGTGATTGCACCTCAATGGTCACATGGGCTGCACCAACGTCACCCAGGAATCCGGAGTAGGACTGTAAAGGAGCAGCAGAAGCCATGAGGGAGCCCAGGAGATGTGAGGGAAGGTCAGTATTATTTTATACTCCTCCTCAGGGGGCTTCACTTATTATATTCTGGGGTCTGAAGAGATCCCAGGGTATAATAATAGCACCTTCAGAACAAGTTTAGTCTGAAATCAAAATGGTGGGCGATCCTTACGTATATTGCTGAAATGAATCTCGTGAGGTTCGCCCCTCTCTAGTCACAACCTATTGGATCTTATGTCATGTGTACAATGATAGTTACAGTGTAAATAAGACACGACATCTTACTGTATGTACAATGGAGGACAAGCTCTCAGAATAAGGAGCTCCACTCCAATGCTGGGCAGAAGACAAGAATGGCTGGGTTAGATTTTGGGCGATTTCCCAGCTGTTTGCATTTTATATTCCGCATATTTCCTACACAGTTGTGATGTATTTACTGTATTGTGCCAACTGCACATCTGCTGGCCAATCCCGGGGATTCATCTATGGCGGGATATTTATTTTACTGACATCTTTTAACGTCTTGATTTTTCTTTTTGTTTTTTGATCTGAAATAAAGAAACAAGCCATCACCCGGAGCGCTGAAAGATACAGATCCACGTCCGAGCCCCCATCAGCTCCTTCACCCGGTTCATCCCATTGTGCAGAGGATACAGATGATCCGTGAATTCCATAACGCAAAGATGTCATGATGTGTCCTTGGACGACATTCTCCATTTAACCTCTTAAGCACGCAGCCAATTTTATTATTTATCACTTTCATACTCTAACATTTTACTTCTACAACATAGTATGAGGGCTCGGCTAGTGACAGAAGAAACATTCACTGACGCTGTTGACCATTAGGGCTACGCGGCGAGATATGTTGTGCAACAAAAAAAGTTGTGTACCTCTATGGTGACGCTGCCACATTGTGACATTTGCACAACAGATGCAGAACATACAAACCTGTTGGATTTAGGTTGAAGATACCAAGTAGAGATGAGCGAATCGAAGCTGACGAAGTGGAATTCGATCCGAATTTCAGGAAATATTCGATTCACATGGAATCTGGAATTTCTCACGCTTCATGGTAACGAATCACATTTTTTCATAAAATGGCTGCACGTTAGGACAATGGGCAAGGAACTCTGGGAACGCGGGATCACCCACAATGCCATGCATGCAGCCAATCAGCAGCCAGCCAGCCTTGTAATGTCACAGCCCTTTAACCCCTTCGCGACTGCCCACGGCATCTGGAGCGGGTGTTAGCTGTAACTGACAGCTAAGCACAGCTCCGATCGTGGGTTTTAACCCCTTGGATGCCACGGTCAAACATGACCGTGGCATCCGAGGGGTTCCGCCATGCTACATGTCCCACTTGGCACCCCCCACGGTGAGATTGGGGGGTGCTGATATGCATCTTCTGCAGCCCGGGGTCTGGTCAGTGACCCCGGGCTGCTAGTAGCCCCCAGTACATGGTTGATCCTCCCAGAATTGAGGAAGTCAGTCTATGCATCTGCATAGGCTGACTTCCTCTATAGACTGCAATACACGTGTATTACAGTCTATAGTGCTGAACCAGTGATCAGTGCATCGCTGGTTCAGGTCCCCTAGTGCGACATCACTAAAAACCACTGCAAGGCACAGTGTTCTACACCACTATACAGGCTCTCTGCAGCTGTAATAGCTGTTTTGTTAACGCGATTCGCCGCAAATTAATTCGGATCGAATCTAATCATATCGGAAAATTTGGCAAAGCTGCCAAATCGAATTTTTGAAAAATTCGCTCATCTCTAGTATCAAGTCTATGTGACTTTTTTTTTACCATAGACTTTAATAGAGATTGCCTGCAACATGTGTGCAATTTGACTGTATTTTTTCAGCAAAATCACATTTCTAAAAATTGTTGCAGAGCATAATAATTTCCCTTCTGATTCTATCCAAATAAGTTCGTACTGAATCGGGGGTTTGCTCATCTGAACACAGGATGAAACAAATCTGGCGTTCGCCCATCTTTACTCCTGAACTAGATGGAGGTTGGAGTGCCCATGAAGTTGTCACAGGAGATGAGGCTCAGGGGACTTGTGGTTGTAGGAAATCAGGCCACAAACAACTTTCTCAGTACCAGCTCTGCTCGCACACCCTTCCTCCTTGGTCTCCTCCCAACTTTCCAGAACTTGCTGGCTGGACTCAACCATTGCTCATTTCTGCGCACACAGTGGATCAGCCCATTTAAGGGGTAATATACAAGTTACCTAAAAATCTATGTACACCATGGCACAAAACAGTATATAGGCAATACAAACACAATGTATGGGACTTTCTGTGTCCACTGGGATGCTGCATCGATTTCTGACTATGTGCATATTGCCCTATGGTAGAGGATATCCAAGGCATGAGCACCTACAAATCCGAAAGACACGCTCTTGTCTATCCAGTGGGACGCACAGTACAATTATGGGTTAATTTTCATGTAGCCTACTACTGAAAACTCCAGAATATCTAGTGAGCCTCGGACGACTCCAAGTCATGAAGAGGTTGCAAATGGATATATCCATTATCACTCACGGACATGTTTCCCTGATTATCTGCCTATACTAACCATATGTAGCAGAGCTGGACTTGACAGATCTGTCTCTCCTCTCACTTGTAATAACCCAGATAATGTAATATGTCAGCCTGCAGTCCTTTCTGAATTCTCGGCTGACACATTGTGCTATCACCATGAATTGTGCCAAATGATCCACTCAGCTACGCTGACAAACTCAGCTCTGCATTGTGCACTTGTCATTGTAAGATTCCAACAATAGAGGCCCTGAAATGGTTGTAACACATGCAGAGAAAAAATAAATTGTGAATTCCAAGAGAATAAAGCGTTTCCAGTGGCCGTGGGTGTTTTACATAGTATGGAGGCCAGATTGTGGTGGGTGGAAGCGAGCATGATATTAGAATAAACTCTGCGCAGATGGAGCAGACAATTATTGGAACGGACGGCATACCTGCACTTCTGTTCACGTACAGGGGATCCCGCTGGGCCTGAAATAATGACGGTACGTGTACAAGAAACATTCATTCAGGAAACCCGCATAGAACATACAAAGCTTGGCACAGATGTAGCAGGGCTGAGTTTGTCATTAGGTAATATTATACAGTAATATGTTATTGAGGGTTAGACATGAGACTGCAGGGTAAGATGTTACGTTATATAAGACAGTCACTATGTACAGAATGCAAGAAAATCATGAGATATCGCGGGGGCCATCGAAATTCCAGAGATGTATTACATATATAAAACAGAAGAGCCGAGACTATCAAGGGAAATGTATTCAAATAACTCAAATCTTTATTAAAATTTTAAAAAAAAATGAGGACATATTCAAAGAACTGCCCATGAGGTCTGGGTAACATTGTAGATGTCCTTAAACGAGTTGCGCAGGACATCGAAAACATGGCTGCTTTCTTCCTCTCAGGAAGTGACATCATTTGCCATGCCGCAGTTCATCCCCATTCATTTTAATGGGATGGAGATGTGGCATTGCCATGTGACCAATGGATGTGATGTCACTTCCCGAGAAGAAGAAAGTAGCCATGTTTTTGAGTCCTGCACAACCCCTTTAAAGGGAATGTGTTGCCAAAAAGTGTAAACAAAGTTTTTACGTGAGACATATTTTATAAGAATTTTTGACAATTTTATTTTTAATTTTCCATGTCACTATCTATCTATATATATTTTTTAATATAATGTTTCCTGAAAATATTATATCCTGGAATTTTTACTCTGACCCTAAGTCTAATAATAGATTGCAGGGGTTTTCTTTGCTGAAGTCACCTTATTTAAATGACATACAGGATTACAATAGAAGATAACACCTTTATAGATAACACCTCTCACCCAGCATTACATCCACTAGTGACAATAGATGATGTCACATCTTATCTCCTCCCCCTCCCTACACAGAGCATGTCTAGAAAACTCTCCCATAGACCTCAATGAGTCGGCTCCAGACTATTGCTGTCTATGGCCATGACCGCGCTGTAAAGCAGATCACTAAATGCTGTTAACAGAGCAGAGGAGAAGCTCAGGCAAGATGGCCGCCTCCACAGATTCATATACAAAAAATAAAAAAAATGTATAATCAGAAAATAAGACTAGATTAGAAAAAAGTGAGAGATTTCTGGTTTTAATAATAAATTAAAAAATTGGTGACAAATACGCTGACATATATTGTAGTTGTCAATTGTACAAAATTTGACAATATTGTTATGAATTTTCAGTAAAAAATTCTAGCAAATTCATCTTGTCTCAGTATTAAAAGGGATTGGATTTGTACAAACCCCACCCGAAAGTAGGCGTTCTTGGGTAGGTAAATGCCATTATTTTTACCAGTGAAAAACTGGTCCCTCCACCAGCTGCTCCACAGTTTAATGTACCCCACCAGCTGCCCCTTAAACTGGGGGCAACTAGAGGGGGAGATTACACTGGGGCAACTGGAGGGGGACATTAAACCGTGGGGGCAGCTGGAGGGGGATGTTAATGTCTCCCTTCACCTGACTCCCATTTAGTGTCCTCCTCCAGCTGCCCCACTTTATTGTCCTTCTTCATGTGCCCCCAAAGTTTAATGTCCTCCTCATATGCCTCTCCAGACGCAGACGAGTTGAATCTGGGACATATCTCCCAAGGATCAGGACCACAGGACAGGACCCACAATCTGGGACGGTCCCGCAGAATCCGGGACAGTTGAGAGGTATGTAACTATCAATAAGATAGATAGATAGATAGATATGAGATAGATAGATAGATAGATAGATAGATAGAGATGAGATAGATAGATATGAGATAGATAGATAGATAGATAGATATGATATGACATAAATAGATAGATAGATAGATAGATAGATAGATAGATAGATAGATAGATAGATGCATAAATGAGATAGATAGATAGATATGAGATAGATAGGAGATAGATAGATATGAGATAGATATGAGATAGATAGATATGAGATATATAGATACATAGAGATAGATAGATAGATATGAGATAGATAGATAGATAGATATGAGATAGATAGATAGATAGATAGAAGATAGATATGAGATAGATAGATAGATAGATAGATAGATAGATAGATAGATAGAAGATAGATAGATAGATAGATAGATAGATATGAGATAGATAGATAGATAGATAGAAGATAGATATGAGATAGATAGATAGATAGATAGAAGATAGATAGATAGATAGAAGATAGATAGATAGATAGATAGATAGATAGAGATAGATAGATAGATAGATAGAAGATAGATATGAGATAGATAGATAGATAGATAGATAGATTGAGATAGATAGATAGATAGATAGATAGATAGACCAGTTCATCATACTTGGAATTTTACAATATATCAGCATTTATTTGGTCCCTCAGACAGGAATGTATGAGAATAAAGCAAATAAACAGTTATTCCTAAAAGACGATTTACAAGGAATTTTTCATGCACTGTAGAATCTAATGTACATATGTCTGCTTCTATTTTATGTTCAATATAAATTCATTTGCTGAAATATTTTTTTTCCTAGAATAATTCCCCTGTGAATCATATACCGTAATTCACTCTGACTGGTTACTGGGCCCATAGAGCCCACTAGTGGGAATACTGAGGGGCTGGTAATCTGGTAATCCCTAATATAGCAGTCATATTACAGGGATGGATTCTGTACTGCAGTGTCCTGTGGGAAAGTCATGATGATGACTTTTAGCTTTCAGCAGTCACGGTAAAATCCTCAATGTAACCGCCTGGGAGAAAAGGGTTGTAAATTACAGGGTTACTTTTTATGCTACAGTGTTGGGCAAAAGTTTCAGGCAGGTGTGGAAAATTGCAGCCACGTAAGAATACTTTCAGAAATAGAAGGGTTAATAGTTTATTTTTGTCAATGAACAAAATGTAGTGAATGAATAAAAGAGAAATGTACATCCCATCAATATTTGGTGTGACCTTTTCCCTTTGCCTTCCATCAGTTCTCAGTTTTTGACAGAACTGGGCAGGGAGGTTGTTCCCGCCATCTTGGAGAACTAAGCACAGATCTTCTGTGGATGTAGGCTTGCTCCAATCCGTCTGTCTCTTCATGTCATCCCAGACAGACTGGATGATGATGAGATCAGGGCTATATCTGTGGGGGCCGGATCATCACTTCCAGGACTCCTTCTCCAAAGGGCAAAGGCAAATTTCTATGATCTGGGACTTATCAGAAACCCAGCCATGATGTCCTTATTGTGGTCAGGTTATCTTCTCATACAAGTAGTGTCCCTCCTGATAACCAGCCATGATGTCCTTATTGTGGTCGGGTTATGTTCTCATACATGTAATGTCCCTCCTGATAACCAGCCATGATGTCCTTATTGTGGTCGGGTTATCTTCTCATACATGTAATGTCCTCCTGATAACCAGCCATGATGTCCTTATTGTGGTCGACTTATCTTCTCATACATGTAGTGTCCTCCTGATAACCAGCCATGATGTCCTTATTGTGGTCGGGTTATCTTCTCATACATGTAGTGTCCTCCTGATAACCAGCCATGATGTCCTTATTGTGGTCAGGTTATCTTCTCATACATGTAGTGTCCTCCTGATAACTAGCCATGATGTCCTTATTGTGGTCAGGTTATCTTCTCATACATGTAATGTCCCCTCCTGATAACTAGCCATGATGTCCTTATTGTGGTCGGGTTATCTTCTCATACATGTAGTGTCCTCCTGATAACCAGCCATGAAGTCCTTATTGTGGTCGGGTTATCTTCTCATACATGTAGTGTCCTCCTGATAACCAGCCATGATGTCCTTATTGTGGTCAGGTTATCTTCTCATACATGTAATGTCCCCTCCTGATAACTAGCCATGATGTCCTTATTGTGGTCGGGTTATCTTCTCATACATGTAGTGTCCTCCTGATAACCAGCCATGAAGTCCTTATTGTGGTCTGGTTATCTTCTGATACATGTAGTGTCCTCCTGATAACCAGCCATGATGTCCTTATTGTGGTCAGGTTATCTTCTCATACATGTAGTGTCCTCCTGATAACCAGCCATGATGTCCTTATTGTGTCCGGGTTATTTTCTCATACATGTAGTGTCCCCTCCTGGGGGCATAACCAGCCATGAAGTCCTTATTGTGGTCGGGTTATCTTCTCATACATGTAGTGTCCTCCTGATAACCAGCCATGATGTCCTTATTGTGGTCAGGTTATCTTCTCATACATGTAGTGTCCTCCTGATAACCAGCCATGATGTCCTTATTGTGGTCGGGTTATCCTCTCATACATGTAGTGTCCTCCTGATAACCAGCCATGATGTCCTTATTGTGGTCGGGTTATCTTCTCATACATGTAGTGTCCTCCTGATAACCAGCCATGATGTCCTTATTGTGGTCGGGTTATCTTCTCATACATGTAGTGTCCTCCTGATAACCTGTCCACAATAAGGACATCATGGCTGGGTTTCTGACACGTCCCAGACCATAGAAAGTTCCTGTATTCATGGTCGTATCCACTTGCAACTGATGAAGACAAAAGATGTCACCACTAAGATGGTTAGAGAAAATATTTTAAACTCTGAAAAATTTTTAATTATTGATATTAGCAAAAATATTTAACTTATGTTATGTTCATGGGAAAACCCCTTGAACTCGCCCCTGAATGTAACATACATAAAATGTTGAGTGAGAAATCCAAATCTATTCTGCAGGTCCCATTGGGTAAATGTTATATGTGACTAGCCAGGGAATATGCAAATAAGACCTCATTGGTGAAAAAGAGGAACTTACTCCTCGCGCCACCTATAGGAAGGAGCTCCCTATAGATTAATGCATGATTTTCAATGAAACCTAAAAACATAATCTGGGAATAATAGCCAAATCATAATACCTCCTCCAAAAAGAATAGGTCTTATCTGTGCACAGCAGAGTACTGGCTTGCAGGGTGAGAGATCTGTAATGTAGAGTAGCTGGCAATAAATTTTGCCAGTGAATACTAATACTAACACTGCACTCCTGGTATTAATGCTGGTGAGGAACACTAAAGCAAATTTCCAAATAGGTGTTTAAGAAAAAGTCCTACAATTTTGTTTATTGAACCTTTCGAGAGAACTATGTGTCTCCGTAGTAACAGACAACACTCTCCATGTAGTCTGATCTGATAAGTTTCTATCTTCCACTTCTTCTGTCTACTACTTCATATCAACCTATTGAGTACATGATAGTAAGAAGCAGGAGATAAATGGAAGGACAGCAGGATCAGACTACACCAGGCTTTATTGTAGTCTGTTACCATGGAGACACATAGGCGTACGCAGGAACTGTAGACACACAATAGATGCAGATGTAGCAGAAATATTTGGAAACATATGGAATGAATTTTCGATGTTTTGGAGCAACAGCAAAAATTGATGTTCTATCTATTTTATTTTGTCAGGCTTCATTGCACGTGAAGAATTTTGTACTTGAATGAGTTAAATAGGTCTTAAGGAAAATGATTCATCCAGCTAATCTTCAGTTCTAACTTTCACTAGCACCCCCTGCCCTGCGACTGTGAGTAAGTGGACAGTATATACATTGTGGTGTATAAATATGTAATGTAGCTATTCCCTGGTATCTGGCCAAGACAAAAGTCAGGATTGTTTGAAGAACAGCTGGGAACAAAATCTAGTGCAAAATGTATCCATTAAGGCAAATGAGATGCCATCGGACCGTCTTTGATGCAACCCCACACCCCATTTATATCACACCAACCACTTTCACACAGATGGTTTCACTGATGATCCTGGTGGAAAATCTTCTCACAAAAACCAATGCAGGAAATGTACACAAGGGCAATAGGAAATTAGCTGTGCGTTATAAGAGGTGATGGGTACTGGAACATATGTGATAGATAGAGAGATAGATAGATAGATAGATAGATAGATAGATAGATAGATAGATAGATAGATAGATAGATAGATAGATAGATAGATAGATAGATATGAGATAGATAGATAGATAGATAGATAGGCAAATATATATGTAGAAAGACAGACAGACAGACAGATAGATAGATAGATAGATAGATAGATAGATAGATAGATAGATACAGTGCTGGCCAAAAGTATTGGCACCCCTGCAATTCTGTCAGATAATACTCAATTTCTTCCCAAAAATGATTGCAATCACAAATGCTTTGGTAATAATATCTTCATTTAATTTATCTTCAATGGAAAACCACAAAAAGAATTGTCAAAAAGCCAAATTGGATATAATTCCACACCAAACATAAAAAACGGGGTGGACAAAAGTATTGGCACCCTTTGAAAAATCATGTGATGCTTCTCTAATTTGTGTAATTAACAGCACCTGTTACTTACCTGTGGCACATAACAGGTGGTGGCAATAACTAAATCACACTTGCAGCCAGTTGAAATGGATTAAAGTTGACTCAACCTCTGTCCTGTGCCCTTGTGTGTACCACATTGAGCATGGAGTAAAGAAAGAAGACCAAAGAACTGTCTGAGGACTTGAGAAGCAAAATTGTGAGGAAGCATGAGCAATCTCAAGGCTACAAGTCCATCTCCAAAGACCTGAATGTTCCTGTGTCTACCGTGCGCAGTGTCATCAAGAAGTTTAAAGCCCATGGCACTGTGGCTAACCTCCCTAGATGTGGACGGAAAAGAAAAATTGACAAGAGATTTCAACGAAAGATTGTGCGGATGGTGGCTAAAGAACCTCGACTAACATCCAAACAAGTTCTAGCTGCCCTGCAGTCCGAGGGTACAACAGTGTCAACCCGTACTACCCGTCGGCGTCTGAATGAAAAGGGACTCTATGGTAGGATACCCAGGAAGACCCCACTTCTGACCCAGAGACATAAAAAAGCCAAAACTTACCTGAGAAAGCCAAAAACTTTTTGCAAGAATGTTCTCTGGTCAGATGAGACAAAAGTAGAGCTTTTTGGGAAAAGGCCTTCAAAGAAAAGAACACGGTCCCTACAGTCAAACATGGCGGAGGTTCCCTGATGTTTTGGGGTTGCTTTGCTGCCTCTGACACTGGACTGCTTGACCGTGTGCATGGCATTATGAAGTCTGAAGACTACCAACAAATTTTGCAGCATAATGTAGGGCCCAGTGTGAGAAAGCTGGGTCTCCCTCAGAGGTCATGGGTCTTCCAGCAGGACAATGACCCAAAACACACTTCAAAAAGCACTAGAAAATGGTTTGAGAGAAAGCACTGGAGACTTCTAAAGTGGCCAGCAATGAGTCCAGACCTGAATCCCATAGAACACCTGTGGAGAGATCTCACAATGGCAGTTTGGAGAAGGCGCCCTTCACATCTCAGGGACCTGGAGAAATTCCAGCAGAGCATTGTAAGAAACTCATTGATGGTTACCGGAAGCGGTTGTTCGCAGTTATTTTGTCTAAAGGTTGTGCTACCAAGTATTAGGCAGAGGGTGCCAATACTTTTGTCCGGCCCATTTTTGGAGTTTTGTGTAAAATGATCAATGATTTGACTTTTTTTTTCATTCTCTTTTGTGTTTTTTCATTGCAAGCAAAATAAATGAAGATATTATTACCAAAGCATTTGTGATTGCAATCATTTTCTGGAAGAAATTGAGTATTATCTGACAGAATTGCAGGGGTGCCAATACTTTTGGCCAGGACTGTAGATAGATAGATAGATATGCAGATAGATATGAGATAGATAGGTAAATAGATATGAGATAGATAGATATGCAGATAGATAGATATCAGATAGATATATAGATAAATAGATATGAGATAGATAATTGCAGAGATAGATAGAGAAATTTATTTCTTATGTAAGCGACGTTTCAACTCTACTGAGCCTTTGTCAAGTCATATGAAATACATATGGAATAAACTTCATCATTTTTGCTTGAAACTACTGGAGTGCTGCCTTCTTCCTTGGATAGATAGATAGATAGATAGATAGATAGATAGATAGATAGAAGATAGAGAGATATGGGATAGATAGATAGATATGGGATAGAAGATAGATAGATAGGGATAGATAGATAGATAGGGGATAGATAGATAGATATGGGATAGATAGATAGATAGATAGATAGATAGATAGATAGATAGATAGATATGAGATAGATATGAGATAGATAGATAGATAGATAGATAGATAGGCGATAGATAGATAGATAGAATGAGATAGATAAATATGAGATATATAGATATGAGATAGATAGATAGATATGAGATATATAGATAGATAGATGGATATATAGAGAGATAGATAGATAACAGATATATATATATATAGATATGACATAGATAGATAGATAGATAGATAGATAAATCGATAGAGAGATAGATAGATATCAAATAGATAGAGATACTGTAGATAGATAGATAGATAGATATGAGATAGATAGAAATGAGATAGATAGATAGCTAGATAGATATGAGATAGATAGATAGATAGATGGATAGATAGATAGATAGATAGGAGATAGATAGATAACAGATATATAGATATGAGATAGATAGATAGATAGATAGATCGATAGAGAAATAGATAGATATCAAATAGATAGAGATACTGTAGATAGTTAGATAACAGATAGATAGATAGATAGATAGTTAGATATGAGATAGATAGGTAGATAGGGGATAGATAGATAGATAGATAGATAGATAGATAGATGGGGATAGATAGATATGAGATAGATAGATAGATAGATAGATAGAGGAGATAGATAGGGGATAGATAGATATGAGATAGATAGATAGATAGATAGATAGATAGAAGATAGATAGATAGATAGATAGATAGATAGATAGATAGATAGATAGATAGATAGATAGATAGATAGGGGATAGATAGATATGAGATAGATAGATAGAGAGATAGATAGGGGATAGATAGATATGAGATAGATAGATAGATAGATAGATAGAGATAGCTTTCACTGTATCAGTTTGTCATGGATAAATATAAAATCTATTTATCCACAGTCACATATCTTCGTACACATAGATGGCGTGTGAATCATCATTTCACATTTCACTTTACACTGATTTCTTTTCGATTATTTTTTTCTTTGAAAACCACAAGACATCCAAACACTCGGCACATTGTGTAAGTTCAGACAATAATTATGTTCTTGCTTTATAACAAATGGTGTTGAACATATTTGTACAGTGATTAACATTACACGGGGCAAAAATGTTTCTCCACGCAGATCAGAAACCTCACATCTAGGACTTAAGACGGATATAATAGATGTGTTCTATGATGTTCCGTGACTTTCCTTCATATACTTTACATTTCCAGATGTTTATCAATGGCTACATATGCAGAAATTATATAAGAATTTTCATAAGTGTAAGGAAAATGAACATGTTTGCTTTAACTAAAATATTCTCTCCTTGCTCACTAACAGAAAGAGAAACAGACTTCAAAGCTTCTAGATAAAACAAAAATGGAATGTTCCATTTTTTTCCTGAAGGAAAGAAATACAGCATGAATAGATAGAGAGTGTAATGCAGCATGTACGGGGATTAGGACTTTGCTGTAGGGACGAACCAGGTCGCTATCACAAAGAGGAGCCTCAAAAACCGTGGTAGATGACCCAGGCGGGCCATAAGATGTCAGTGTGTGGCATTAAAGGGACAGATAAAGATGTGGTCAGTGGACAAGCTGAGGTTAGAGCAGCAAGAGTCTGTTCAATCGAAAATACAGGCAAATGGGTTAGGACAGGTAGAGCTCGGTCAACAAGATGATCATCAGGAAATATCGCAGCAGAGAAACCACTTCACAGGAACTAGCAAGCTAGGAACCTGTTTGCTCAGGCACTTTCCAATGGGGGAAATATATAGGAGGTGCAGGAGATTGACTGGGAATACCTTATAGGGAAAACAGTTACTTAGAGGTCCAGTGCATGCACCCTACTGGTAGAGATGGGCAAACCTTCCAAGATTCGACTAGTTTTGGGTTCAGGTGGCTCGGGTCCTTGATTCGTTTCGGGTTGAACAAGTTCAAATAGAACTAAAAGTGACATTATTATACTGTGGGGTCTCTTCAGACCTCAGAGCATAATAGGTGGAGGCCTAGGGGAGGTGTAAATATAAAAAAACATTTATAATGACCTTCCCTTACCCCTTTTGGGCCTTCTCACGGCGTCTGGCACGCTGTCTATTTATAATTAAATATATAAATAGATATAAATTCACAAAAATAAAATGAATTAAACACCACTATATATGAAAAAAATATGACTGGTCCTACAAAAACAAGGATTTAAAAATCTTTGTAATATGGGAACCGTCTGAATAAATCACAGAAGATAAAACTAAAAAGAATTCTCTTTGCCCTTAAGGAGAATGCGGGAGGTTTACTAAGCAAAATGGGCCAGAATTCTGGTGTCATTTGTGCCAAAACACTGTCTAATATGCCTCGTTCCACATCTATCAAGTGTTTTAGACACTTGAAGACAGTTTTAAGACTTGTACAAAAAATAAGGGTTGTGGCCTATGTTGCAACACTGAGCATCAAAAATGTGCCAAGTTTTGTCACATTTTCTGGCGTAAACTAAGTCCACTAATAGGAGGTATAAAGCTAAACTAGACAGTCTAATAATGTGACAGATTTATCAAACATCGGCAGACACTTTGATAAATCTGGCAAAGTTTAAGACTGTCTAGTCTAAATGCGGGCTGTCTTACTTTAAGACAGTATCAATAAATATGCCCCAATGTGTCATCCGAAAATGACCTTTTTATGTGAATCACACTTTTTAGGAATTTTTGTTTCCATATCACTATATATATATATACTGTATATATATATATATATATATATATATATATATATATATATATTTTTTTTTTTTTAATTCTAAAATCCAGTAGATGTGACTGGCACTTCCTGATCACTTCTCAGTACTCATCTCCATATTTGCAGGGTTATATGAAAAGATGACATCTATATAGATAACACAGGATTCACCATTCACAATAGGTAATGGTGGCAGCTCCTCCCGTTACCTTCACTATAAGCGCTGCATAGATCACTAAGCATGCCCACAACACTCTCCCATAGAAATCAGTGAGTCCTCTCCAGTCTACAGACTCCAATGGTTCATAGGGTTGCTCAAGCAATATGGCTGACTCAATGATCACGTACAGGATATAGGGTAGAATCTAAATCTACAATTATAAAAAATAAACAGATGTAGGTGATTCATTTGTTTTAATATCAAAATTGGTTTGGTCGTTACTGGGTTAATTTGTCAAATTCTATCTTCATCTTTGTCAAATTCCATCAACTTTGAGAGAAGTGATTTGTTACTCCTCATGAGTCCGCAGAGAGTGATTTTTATGGGAATATTATATGGCGGTCGCATACTTTCATCCACTGTATCAGGGATGGTTTTACAAGGGCCTGTAATCTCTCCGCTCCTTAATAACATTTACCTCGAGGGCCAATATGTTAGACAACATCTTGTTCTTATGGAAGGCACATAGTTTTATCATGGCTCCCAAAGAAACTAAAAATATCAGAACCATTTGTTCTGTATTCCCGTACGGATGGGGAGAGGGCCTAAAATGTTGTCATCATGTATGCTGAAATAAAAGGTGAGACGTCCCCCATCATTAAAGGTACTTTGTCACATGGACATTAGGTGGTTACTTTACTAGTTCTTTACTGGCAACAGCAGTCTCACTAATAGATCAGTTTACCAACGGTTAACACTCTCTTTCTATTATCTACTGCGGCAAGGTTTCAGCTCGCAAACAGTTAGGGTACATTCACACAAAGGAACTTGCTGAGGATTTAGGGGTAGATTCCTCCCCCGAAACTGCGACAGATTGTTTTCAATGGGAGGCAGAGATCGCAGCAGGACACTGAAAAAATACGTGTCCTGCTCGATCTTGCTGTGGATTCCATGACTTGAGACACCCTGATGATAAGGCCTATTCATCTGGGCCTAATCAACAGCTAAAGCACGCGGCCGAAAGTGGAGGCAGAGGAATTCCTCTTTATTTTTCGCCATGTGAACATACCCTAACATTCATTAAACTTAACTCTTTACAGGCAGGCTCTGGTTGCAGGTACCTGGCTGTATATTGTAGCCTGACTCTGTACAGACACCTCCTCACAACTTCTGCCCTTCAACTTGTCTGTGGCACTAGGCTGAATTGTGATCTGGTCTCTTACCCCAGTGCTTCTCCTTAGGCCTACTATATCTGGCAGTCTTACAGGTCTATGCTGGTAGCTCTAGTGCTGTACTGACACCTCCAAGCTGCTGCAATCCTCTCCTAAAGTCAGTCCTGTACTATCACCTCCCACTTACTACACTCCTGTGGTTCTGAGCTGGGTAAGGAGCCACATGAGGGGTCTAATTGACCTAACATTGGTCAGAAGCCTGACCATGCGTCTGTAAACTGAAGACCAGAGTTGGCTTCTTCGCTGGTAATTGTCGTGGACTATGAAGCCAAAGCGACTTGTCTACTGCAGTGAAGGTGGTGACTGGAAGGTAGTTTAGTGTGTGATATGAAACCTATCATACACTGCTCAGTGGGTCACCTGGTACACCTTTTGGGAGACCCATGAATGAGAGCTGTTACTTTGACATTGCCAAGCAAGACCTGGAGACTCACGATCAGATGGTGAACTGACCTAGGGGAAATCAATGGCACTTCAGAAAAGTGGGTTGAGATATTCTTGGCCACAGAAGTGTGCAACTTGGAGAATTCTGCTTGTACTACCTGCAGGTGCTGTGAGTGATATCAGCTTGGAAAGGAGTGGAGCTAGACTCACATCCAGGGAAGGAAATCTGAATTTGAGAAGGGTGACAGAAGTCCAGGGTGACTAGTAATGGCCTTTAGCAAGAAGTTGGCTACCCCAAGACAGGTACGATGGATGTTGTGACCTAACAAAGCCTGCCCCTGTTTGTAAGTAATTTGACTGTGCATGGACAAAAATCTAGCCATCCTGACACCAGGCTTTGCCATCAGGCACTATGAACAAACCACTAGCAGTCAAGAGGGGGATTGTTCTCTCTCCTATTGTAGCCTTTGGGTGGTATCTGATGCTGGTGATGGGACAAGTCGAAAGATCTGTGTAGGTCCTTATTCCCTTTCATACTAGTCATCACACACAGTAAAACCCAGGACCTGGACTCACAGTTTGAAGCAATAAAAAGTGAGAAATGTAAGCACGAGAGCAAATTTTCTTCTATTTATTTCCACTTTCATCACCACGTCGAGCAGAGAACTTTATCATCCCGGTTGTTTTACGAGAATTTGTTGCATTTTTTGATCTCTCTTTTTACTATGTGTTTAAAGTTATTACAGCTGTTGTAATGTGATTCTCGAGTCAGTGTAATGGGCTTTGTCTAATGGTGGTGGATACACAAGTCAGCCATAGATAGCGGGAGGGGCTTGTCTGTCCCCTTTGTTATCCTTAGTCTTGTATTCCTTTAGATTTAAGGCGATTCAGCTGGAGACCCTTGAAGTGTGTTTATTAAATACAATATTCTTCAAAGCTGGCGCTGACCCCTATCTATGATATAGAGCTCATAAATCAGAGGAGCCGCTCCGTGTATTTATTTAGTGCTGAACCAATAACAGTTTATTCAATGATCTACGTAACAAAGAGCAGTCAACAGAAACAGTATTGGGTTGGGGGGGGGGGGGCGACACACGATGACTACAAACACATGAGGGACAATGGTTCCATCGTATAGAAGATGAGGACACAATACGTATGTGTACAGTTCTCCAAATTTATAGAAATCATGCTACCATTGACACCATAGTAGTATGTGGACCCCTGCCTAATTATTGAGCTCAGGTGTTTCATACACACCCAATGTGTCATACAAACCCATTGGACAAATCAGCAAGAGAGGGAGTAACCAGGATAGTAAGCCAAATCCGTAAACCAGGAGATAGGCAGAAAACAGGGAAAGGTACTGCAAATAAGCTCGAAGAACATAGAGCCTAGAAAACTAATGCAATCACAGGCACCCGAGTACGGAAAGGATCAGGTTGAAATCACCTGCCTCAGCCTTTGATTGGACGCTCAACTAGAGCCCTGATTGGCTCTGCATCTCAAACCTCTGACTGGCTGAACAGACCCAGCCAAAGTTTTACTGGTAGGCATAGCAACCTTAAAGAAACAGCCATATGGTAAAAACAGATGTTGTACAGAATCTCTCCCAGCAGTGAGGCACAAAAGAGAATGACGACTTCTGAGCAGAGAAGTAGGAGTGCAGAAGTAAAAGGGAGGCAACTTCAGATTAAAGGAGTTTTCCCACTATGTACAAGTGACTGATCACTGAAGGCCTGACTACTGGGACCCACAGTGGTTAGAAGATTGGAGATCCGCAAGTGTTTCCAGGTGCCCCATCTGAATGGAGCGGTGTCGCTCATGCTCATCTGTGTGGTCTATGGGACTTCTATGATGGTGATCTCTGGTAGATCCATAGAAGTTAATGGAGCAGCAGTTGAGTTTGTGCATCACTGGACACTTGGAGGCATTTGTTGAGTCATATTCTCTTGACTGTTGGAGTAATTCTTGGGAATGGAATAGGGGATACTTGTTTTTTTGTTTTTTTTTTATGAAAAAACCCCTTTAACACCATTGCATTAGGAATGGGATGTCCAACAAGCTGACATAGATGTCATCCTATAGTCAGAGTAAGTGGCAAGCATAAGGCGCAAACAGACAAGACTGGCTCTTCAAGTCTGAGGTAACATATCTACCCATAGTTAGGGATGAGTGAATTGGTTCATATTGATTTTTTTAAAAATGTTGGGTTCAGCCAAACCCAAAGTTTTTGGAATTCGCCTCCTGTGATCTCAAAATATAATAAGCAGAAGCCCATGGGGGGTTTGTAAACATAACAAAATACTCATACTCACCTTTTCTGAGCTCCGCTGCTGCGTCCGGTACAGTTTCCTCTCCTCTTTGGCCCTATTCTGCCCCCCTAAATGAGTCAGTGGCTGGTATCTAACCATCATGATGTTCACGCGCCCCATCTGACCAGTCCTCGGAGGGCTTGTGGGCTCAGGGGTCCAGAAGAGTCTTGGAGAGAAAGGGGGCCTACACTGGACAGCTCATCAGAGCCCAGGAGAGGTGAGTATGACTATTTTGTTATGTTTACGCACCTCTTCTGGGCCTTTGCTTATATATATACTGGGCTCCGGTGTGAAACAGAACTGCCAGACGGACTTAACAAATATTCACAAGACGAATCTTGCAATGTTTACTTCCCAACACTACCCAAAGGATATTCTTCTACTGAGACCTTCAGCAATAATCTGTAGTGTACAAGCAAACCTAGCCACGTGTTCAACTCCCCTCTAGCACCACCACAGGAGAAACAAAGCATTACACAATGTACAATGAACTGTCCAAGAAATGGATGGACATGGCGGTTCCTCCAGAGTGATAGATATTCTGTATGGCAGGTTTTAGCTCCAGCTTTGTGATGTGGACCCTATAGTAGGGACCCCCTCTATTTACTCATAATGCTCTACTTGAAGGTAGGGCTGAATAGTGAGAGAATATGTGAGGGTACCGTCAGGACCGATACGTATTGAGCTTGGTGCATTTATCAGATTTGGAGAAGTCATAGCATTGAATGGCCTTCTTGACAGCCCCATTAATACTTAGGTTTTAATAAGCCATAAATCCCCTTATAAAACCTCACTTGTAGGATTTCTTACCGCACGTCTTGCTTGCTATGGAAACCCACATTGTCCCCTGCACTTGGCCTTCTATATAGCTATCGTCCCGCGCTTCATAACCATGAATCACAGGCTGAGCTGTATATACAGTATATACAGTACTCCTCTAGCTGTTCATTCTTCACCTTCTAATCCTT
Source organism: Leptodactylus fallax (assembly GCA_947044405.1). Lineage (NCBI taxonomy): Eukaryota > Metazoa > Chordata > Amphibia > Anura > Leptodactylidae > Leptodactylus > Leptodactylus fallax. Next base: position 78,078 of record CAMRHE010001413.1, on the reverse strand, counting down.
CCCGTTACTTTGTCGTCTTTTCCCATCATGTCCTTTTATGAAGTCGCTTGGATTTTCCCACATTCCCCTTATCTTGTGAATCGTATATATAGTCTATATTCTGCCCATATATTCCTATTCCGGGACGGATTTCGTTTTATAAGTGCAGTAACCTGGTGACCCTCTGTCACCCCTCTTGTCATGGCAATGTCATGTATATGAAGCTCATAGACTTGTATCATAGGATGGGAAATCTCACAGTAGGTATCTGTGTCGCCATGCTAATATGCAGAAAAATGCAGTTTTATCTCATTTCTATAGCGCCCCCTATCGACTCTCCCTTTATTTAATTAAAGTTGCTGCAACTTGTGTGCAAGGTGCTAATACTTTACTGCATGTCCCTGTCACTAGCCATGTTATAGAGCAGGGGGAGCTGAGCAGATTGATATATCACATGTGAAAAAAATTATGTAATTTATTACATGTTTATTCTGGGCTTAGGAGTCCAGTGGGCGGTTCATTTCAGTGATTGACACTAATATGTGCAAGACTGTCAATGAGTCCCGCCCACTGTACTCCTAGGCCCAGAATGAGCAGATATTTATGCAGGTTATATTGAATCTTTTCCCACCAGACTATATATTACTCTGCATACATAAAATGTCACCAAAACTAATAACAGTGCAGTGTAGGGCCCTTAATAGGAGCAGAAAACTATCTTACAGATGAACCAATGCAGAGATAATATTTTTTTGCACAAGTGCACTGTGGGCGGGGCCTGATTTGCTATATGTGCCTATAAACCGTTGCAAGTGCTCCATTTTGCCTCTGAAACTTCTCCCCTTTAGTCATGATTGACATTTTCAACCTCTGCCTGTATCATGGCTGCCTGACAGCAATTCTGATAAATTAGGCCCCGCCCTACCAATGCAGAGATAATCATTATTTTTGCACAAGTGCACTGTGGGCGGGGCCTGATTTATCAGATGTGCCTATAGACAGTTGTATGTGCTCCAGCTCTCCTATGAATCTTCTCCCCTTTAGCCATGATTGGCATTTTCAGCCTTTGCCTGTATCATGGCTGTCTGACAGCAATGCTGATAAATCAGGCCCCGCCCCTAGTGCACTTGCAGGCTGATTGGTATATCCATAAAAAGATGGTTATCTTTGTGTTGCTTCATTGGTTCGTGGCCACAGAGGTATGTTTCTTTTCTTATCATAGCTTTATTATTGATTTGGGAGGCAAATAATACGCCATTTTCCGATGATACATTACTTTTAGATAATAGGGAATCGGTGAACAATCCACTTCTTATAGCACGGCTAGCTCTAATATGTTACAACTTTGCAGCCCCCCTTCCTCCCCGTGCAGGGTCCCGCACTCTCCCCCTTTTATCTACCAATGTACAGTAGTGCATTATAAGCTGCTGAGTGACGGGCACCAGTTTGCCGCTGGTGAATGGAGCCCTTTGTGTGTCCCGCTCGCTACATGTGTGTGTCAATTAAAAAAGAAAAATGGAAGGAAAAAAAGTGCAGATAAGGAGCAGAGATTTTACACCGGGGTTTGATAAATGTTCCACTTAATAAAATAACCTTTATACAATATTGTGAACCGAGAGCAAGGCAGGTGGTTTGGACTCCGCAACCAGAAATGAACGCACACGCGGTAGTTCAAGAAAAAAAAAATATATTTACTATAAGTTAATAAAGGTTAGTTAAAGGTAAAATGACAGGGCTAAAGACAAGCAAAATATACAATATAGCATGAACAATTTCAAGGCAAATTCTGCAATGGTTTCTACTTTTACTCTGTCCACTTCTGCAGTATGGACACTGAATGAACAATATACTCAAAACTATCCCTAACTGACCCTGACTTCACATTTGGGTGCACCCCCTTTTCCCCAGTGGTCCAGGTGGACCGCTTACAGTCCGTAGAAGCGCGCGGTGGGGCCCAAAGTCGTTCCTTTCTTTTATAGCGAAACGTCCTCTCCTCACGGTTATCAGGATCTTGGGAGAAATGAAGTCCTCTTTAACAGGGAAACCCAATGAATGCAATGTAATCCAACAGCAGATTCCACTCAGCACACTGACAGTCCTGCCGAATCCATACACTGAGCTGGGATGTAAGCCGGGGTTTAGCAGGTGCTGTCCAGTACATCAACAGCACTGCGAGTCTCTATCTGCGGTATCCATATACACAGTCACAATGTCAGTCTCACTGATCAGCCACTGAGCACAGTTCCTTTCACGTGGACTCACTAGTCCTGTTGTCTCTTTACACTCTGTTTGTCTCTGGACCAAGATACAGCTTAGCTGTACAGAAAAATCTCCACACCAGTTCAATACAACACTTGCCAAGATGGCTGCTGCTCTCTGTCTCGTCACTTCCTGCTTCTCTGCTCACATTCTGTCTGCAGAACAGGCAAGCTGACATAAAAGGGGGGGGGGGAGTCACTCCAGCATCATGTCACAATTACAATGGCTGCTGTCTTAAAGGAACAGAATCACAGAAATACATTCAACATTAACAGTTTATACAGACAAATGAAGCTTAGGACAACATTGGCTGTCTCTTACAATATAACAATAATAAGGTTCTAAGTGCCAGAAGCAGAGACCGCCGCAGATCAGAGCCCACGGAACAGTGCGACATTCATAGGATGCTGGAAATGAGGTCAGCCCGGCCCCTATCTATAATGTGCATGGGGAATAGTGGAGCAGGGGCACGTGGGAAAGTCAAATAGCCATAGCCAAACTTTCTAGGAAAACTGACACAACTACCTAGAAACAACAATAAAAACAATAAAATGTATTAAGATAATAATCCGCTGAAATACATCCTGATGGGTTTATAGGCCAGATAGGCCAGGGAAATGTACAAAGCTGGAAAGAAGATATACGGTGGTTGAAATATTTGGGATTTGGGAAAAGAGAAACTTATAAAAGAGGAAAAAGTATTTCTGATATTTTATGGGCTCTGGGCAAAAATTAACTGCAACATTCTAAGTAGAGGATTGAACCAGGCTTCATAGGAATTTTCCAAAAATTGTTTTTGTGTTCTTATGTTTGCACTTTGGGGTCTCTTCTGTCCCTAGAGGTCAGAGAGGATGTGCAAAAAAAAACAAAAACATAATTATTTTTCATGGGCGTCATCTTGGCACCATCGGTGTGTTCTCCCTCTTGCCCTGATGTCATCGGCTACAGCTCTGCGATTGGGTCAGTGGTGAAATATCTAGAAAATTTTTAGGCTAAGGCCCCACGTGGCGTCCCGCAGCAAAAAGCGATGCGGGAAAAACTGCGGCGGCAACGCATCCTGGTTCTTCCCACAGTGCTTTGCACAGAAAGCTCGCAGAAGTTTCCTCTTCGGACTCGCTACTTCCATTATACCTATAGGGAAACCGCCGGCGTATCCGTAGGTATAATTGACATGCTGTGATTTCCAAAACCAAGACGGTTTTGGATATCCCAGCGTGTCCACTGCGCGTATTTTTCCGCAAAGTGGAGATGGGATTTACTAGAATACACTTTGCTGTTACTGTAAAACACCGCGTTTTTGTCTGCAGACTTTCTGCTTCCATTATACGTATAGGGAAACTGCCAGCATTTCTGTAGGTATAATTGACATACTGCGATTTCTCAAACTGTGGCGGTTTTGAAAATCGCAGCTTTTCTGCTGCGCGCATTTTTCTGCAATGTGTGAATGGGATTCGTTGAATCCCATCCACTTTGCAGTGACTGTAAAATGTTGCAGTTTTTGCCGCAGTGTTTCCACTGTAGCCAAACCGCGGCGTTTACGCCAAGTGGGGCCCCGGCCTCAGGAAACCTCTTGAAAAACTGCCTCAAAGGCTAAGGCCCCATGTAACGAGCCGCCGCAAAGAAGCCCTGCGAGAAAAACCTCAGCGGAAACACATTGCGGTTTTTCCTGCAGTGCTTTTCACAGAAAGTCTGCAGAGTTTTCCTCTGCGGACTTTCCGCTTCTATCATACCTATATGGGAAAACATTAGCGTTTCCGTTATATATTTGATATGCTGCAATTTCCAAAAATGTAATGGTTCTGGAAATCGCTGAATTTCCGCTGCACATATTTTTCTGCAATGTATGGATGGCATTTTTCTAGAATCCCATCCACTTTGCAGGGACTGTAAAACGCCGTGATTTTTGGCGTTTATGCCACGTGCCAAAAAAAGTGTCAAAATGTGGTTCAAACCTAAAATGTTTTTCGGCATGACAAGAATTACTCCACCTGAACAGAGCCTTAGTAACTCTCAGTAGTCATATAGCCAAGGCAGCTTTTTATACTGATGTCTCCTAGTACGGCAGAGACGACTTTCAGCCCATCAGGCCCCAGTACCAGAGTACAATTGTTACCCCCCATAGTTACATCTCTGTTTATAGATACAGAACCCTAATCCAATTATTCGAGAACACTGAGCGGGAAATTCCAGTAGACATAATCAGTTGTTTAATTTTCCATTAAATAAATATTCCCCTGTCCATAGCGCAGCGCGGCCCCTCAAGCCCTGACATGAAGCATATTCTGTACAATACACAGAGCTCTATTATTCTTACCTACCTGCACTTGACATGTCTACGTTCCAACTCAAACTGTTTAAAGTAGAACATATGTTCAGCTGAGTGTCTTTATTTCTACAAAGTATCCCAAAGAGCCCTGACCTGAAAAGAATCGCTGTGATTGGTCCAATCAATCATTCCAAATTAGAATCGCTCCTAAAACTTGGAGGAAACGTCTCCTGGAATCTAGAAATGGCGACGTCAAAAAATAATATTGACATAATGGATCCCATTTTCACTAACTACAGCTCGAATTATAATAGATGGCCGAGGATCAAAATATACTATAGGAACATGGGAAACATATTTATATGTATAATATGTATAATATATATATATATATATATATATATATATATATATATAGTACATATCTATCTATCTATCTATCTATCTATCTCATATCTATAAATCTATCTCATATCTATCTATCTATCTATCTATCTATATCATCAATTCATATTCTTGCCTATAGGGGGAAGATTTACAATTGTTAAAAGGGTTGTCCAGCCAACTTTTTTTTTTTTTAAAGAATGGCATAAAAAAGTCATACCTACCCCCACCAATCCTATCTGCTCCTGTTCTGGCACTCCCTGCCGGTCTCTACTTCCTGTTCCTGGAATTGATCACCTAGTTACTGCCTGAGGCAGGTCACCATTGTGGTCAGGGTGGATGTTAGAACAGAGCGTTAGAAGTGGGTTGTTACTGGCACCGGTCCAGTAGGTGGCGCTGTTTTGGACCCACAAGTGTTGAACAACCCCCATGTCCACATTACAGTAGCCTGGTAAGGGTTGTATTTAGGAGAGACATGTTTACTTAGGGTGACTTGGATCTTGGATTCATCAATGAATGCAAAGGCAGAGGGTGTGTTAGATGTGACAAGTTGGTGGGTGGATCTAATACAAATAATTTAAGTTGAGGTAACGTCTTCCACTGGATCCACACCTGGAAGAACCTAGTTCTAACCAATCCTTTCTAGCATCAACCCTGTGGTCAGTGACTAGCTCAACCTGTGTGATTTACGGTAGTTTGGGGGTTAATGCTTGGTACTTTTTTTCACATTTTCTATTTCCACCCTCCAGCACTGAGTGTTGTAATCACTATGTATATATTATCTCTGTACTGTGACATCACTGTGTGTATTATCCCTGTACTGTGACATCACTGTGTGTATTATCTCTGTACTGTGACATCACTGTGTCTATTATTCCTGTACTGTGACATCACCGTGTGTATTATCTCTGTACTGTGACATCACCGTGTATATTATCTCTGTACTGTGATATCACCGTGTGCATTATCCCTGTACTGTGACATCACCGTGTGCATTATCTCTGTACTGTGACATCACCGTGTGTATTATCCCTGTACTGTGACATCACCGTGTGTATTATCCCTGTACTGTGACATCACCGTGTGTATTATCCCTGTACTGTGACATCACCGTGTGTATTATCCCTGTACTGTGACATCCCCGTGTGTATTATCCCTGTAATGTGACATCACCGTGTGTATTATCCCTGTACTGTGACATCACCGTGTGTATTATCCCTGTACTGTGACATCACCGTGTGTATTATCCCTGTACTGTGACATCACTGTGTGTATTATCTCTGTACTGTGACATCACTGTGTGCATTATACCTGTACTGTGACATCACTGTGTATTATCCCTGTACTGAGACATCACTGTGTGTATTATCTCTGTACTGTGACATCACTGTATATATTATCCCTGCACTGTGACATCAGGAGGCCACATCTATATCTCAACAGCTCATCTGCTCCACAAGTATTATACACACATGTAACGTTGGGGGGTCCCTTTGCATAGCCCTCACTATGGCCTAGACGTGTCATGTTTTGCCTTTTTCACTAGGTGATTTTCCCACCCACTAATTGTTACAGCTTTTATTGAAGTGTTGACTGAACTCCAAGTGGTCGGGATCAGGCGTAATGAAAGGCAGGAGCTGCAGCTGAGAGACAGAACTGCTGCTGATCGGCTCTGCTCCTACAGTTCACCAGGGTAATATATGGCAGATGTGAAGAATTACACATTAATAAATGATATACACAGTCAGGTCCCATTACTGGGCACTAGTTACCGCACACTTACTATGGAGGGAATCATCTGCTGACCCGAAGATTATTACAAAATGTAAATCACACACAATAAAGAACATTTAGCCCAAAAAGGGACAGGCCAGATCACGATTAGAAGTGGCTCCTTGGCACAGAATCTGACCAGTGCCAGGTGGACCCTGGACAATTGCTCAATCCAGGACCTATGGGCACATTTTGCAGCAACCTAGGGACGGAAAGCAGAAAGGTTTGGACGTAGTAGTCAGTCACGGTTGGGCTGTAGTTGGCCAAACCTCTAGCACGCCTCAAAATGGGCGGGACAACCTAAATTGAGCCAAGACAAAAAGTAAGGAAAGGTGCATCTGTATTCCCACAGAGTCAGTAGGAAAAGAACTACTGTATACCTCCCGATCAAAATAGGAAGTACAGTATGGACTCATACTGCCCATCTGTACAATATGGATCACTAATACTGCAACTGCACCACTCTTGTCCATAGGTTGTGTGTAGAATTGCAGCTTAACTCCATTGAAGTGAATAGTGCTGAGCTGCAATTCCACACACAACCTGTAAACAGGAGTAGTGCTGTTTTTAGGAAGAAAGCACCTATATTTCCTGTACAGCTCCTTTAAAGGGTACCTGAGTTTTCATGAAAAGGTGAAATATGTGCAGAGTTTTGCTGGGCAGGCTGTTCTTTGGATCTATAAGTCTTCATACATGATGTCCTATCAGCTGCCCAAACGTTACTGTGAGCTGCAGACTCCTCTCTGAGCAGTGTACAGACAGAGAGCACAGACATGCAGAGGCTGAGAAGAGAGACCTGCAGCTCTTCTCCCTCCAATTCCTGTGTTCTTCCTTAAACCTGTTGGTTTCTAAAGACAGAACTTCCCTAGTAACAGAGAGTGAGGAAGACCCCCTAGTGGCGTCAACTTTAGAGAGGTTTTTCAGGAAGAAAACAGCAACATTTTTAAGTAAAGTGCATTACATTTTGGTCTAGAATCACATGTTCTATGAAATGAGAGTAAGTTGTCTGAAAAGTTAGTGACCATTTAAGACTGGCGTCACATCAATGTCAATGCCCGCTCTACAATGTTCCCTCTACCCTTCCCGCTTCCTCCAGCAACGTCTACGTGACTTCATCATTTATTTTTATGTTATAGTTAAAGTGTTACAGAAAAAGTCAATTACAGTGAATAATTACACGGTGTTCCGAGCCTTTAAAATCAGTGAAAATAAATGTTCCTTCTCTGCCGAGGTTACATTTGGTAACTTCCACTTGGCTCGAAGCATGGGTGCTGTAGGGAAGCTTGGAAGGCGATAGGTCCTAAGTCTACTGTATATTTAATGCATGAGCTGGATTTGTTTAGACTATCGGTTCTGGGCTGGCAGCGGATTTCGGGCCAAACATCCGTCATGTTTCAGTCCAATGTTAATTATAGGCTGGGGTTCAGTCATCAATCGTATTAGTCAAACAAAGGCCTGACTGATGGAGAGGAGCCTTTTCATCAATGGCAGAGGAATAGCTCAACCACTATGTAATGCAATGGGGGGAAAATCTGAAATATTGTGATGTCTGATGGAATATTTATGAGCTCTGCGACTACTGTATGCGGACAATGTATGGGCTTTGTTATACCGTAGGTAAAGAAACGTAATATGCAGGAATGAAACCGCTGACAAAGTGTTGATTTAGACTTGGAAAAATGCGCCGATCTAAGGTGGATTTCATTAGGAGCTGAACTTTTTTATCCTGCCAAACTGTATTTCTATTATATGCTCTTTGAATGGATTATTAACCAATAAAATCTATAGAAACAGCGCCACTCATGTCCACAGCCTGTGTTCGGAATTGCAGCTTAGCACCTGTAATGCTCTGTGCTCGCCGCCATACTATTTTTCCCAGCAGTCGCCGACGTCAGGGTACTTCTGATAGACATTATGCGGGACCAGGACTGTTCTGAGAGGAAGCGACTTGGTAGTCTGCCTGCAGCAAAGTCCAGATTCCCAAATGGGGGTTTAAGGGAGTACTGCTTAGATAACACCCTCGGGAGTGGCTCAACATCAAGCCGTCGAGTCACAGTGGATCCAAAATTCATTGGCCGTTATGGTACCAGTCAAGTAAGTGGTCTACAACTGCAATACCAAGCAAAGCCTATGCATAGGAGTGGCGCTGTTTTTGTAGTAACAGAAAACTTCTTCATTTTCAGACAACGTAGATGTGATTATTAACCAATAAAATCTATTGAAACAGCGCCACTTGTGGCCACAGGCAGTGTGCAGTATTACAGCTAAGCACCAGCCAAGTAGACGGTACTCATGTGCCGATCTCACAAGATTGATTTAGTGAATATTCGCAAGTTTCAGTTTGTTAAAGTGATGTAATGATGTTAGTGCACCCCAAGAAAAGGCCCCAGCGGTCCTCCGGGGCCAGTCACATCACCCAGGAGACTGAAAGAGGCTGCAAGAAGGCGCGAGAGAGGACTGGGCGCTGCATCGGAGTCCCAAAGAGGGGAGGAAAGGTAAGTATCAGTGTTTTTTTTTTTTCTGCACCTCTGTAGGGGCTTCAGTTTATTATATTCTGGGGTTGGAAGAGACTTGTTGGTGGCAAACCCCAAAAAGCAGCCAAAATTTATACTCACTTTCTGTTACCTCTTCTGGGGCTCCTGGCGATGTTTGGCGCTCTGTCTCTGCTTCCTCGGGGCACCTGGCGCTCTTCTGTTTGGGCCTCAGTGGTGACATGGGTGAGCATCATGATGTTACAGGAGAGCGCCAGATGCCGCAACGAGGAAGACACAGAGCAGCGGCCCAGAAAAGTAACGAAGGTAAGCATGAATGTTTTTTTTTATTTTTGTCACCTCCCCTGGGCCTCCACCTATTATACTCTATACTATATGAAGAGACCCCAGAGTATAATAATCTCCCTTCAGGTTCTATATGAACAAGTTCGGACCGAACCAAACCGAGGGTTCACTTTGATCGTCTGAACACCGGACAAAACGAATCTTCTGGGTTCGCCCATCTTTGCTATTTACTTTGGGAGCCTGGTTTGCGGCTTACATTTATTTAGGGAACCTATCTTTGTTTAAGATTCTTATTTAGGGCCTGTACTATTTAGGCTATGTTCAGACGGTGGAAAATGAAGAGGAATTCCTCTTCATTTTCCACCGCTGGGATTTTCGCCCCTGGTCTAGCCGCAACGGGATGTTGATACAGGGCATCAGCATTCTATCGCAGCTTTCCGCTGCTGACCAGGCCCAGATGAATGGCTGTAGTCAGCATGGAGTCTCGAGCTGCGGAATCTGCCCCGGATTTGGGGGTGGAATCCGCTCCCAAATCCATGGTAAATTCCGCCATGTGAACACACCCTTGGAGTGTCTTAGTATGATTATGGAGTTCTGGTCTGGGGCCTTTATTTATTTAAAAAGTTTGGGGTCTGTATTTGTTTAAGAGTCTTATCTGGGGTCTAGTCATATTTAGGGTGTCTGGTCTGGGACTATATGAGTTTAGGGATCTGGCCTAGAGGTTCTATTCTGTATGGGTTTATTTAGGAGGGAGGCTGGTTTGGGCCTTATATTTATTGAGAGAGTTTGGGGCCTGTATTTGTTTAGGGGTCTGTAAGAGTTTGGGGCCTGTATTTATTCAGGGGGATTGAGGCCTGTATTTGTTTAGGGGTCTTATTAGGGATCTATATTTATCCAGAGGGTCTACATCTATATCCATGTCTGGTTTGGGGCTTATATTAGTTTATGGGGTCTGTATTACTTAGCGGCTTAGGGGTCTGATCTGAGGTTTCTATTTACTTACGGGGGTGTCTGATTTGGGTGTGGCCTATGTAAATAAAAAAATAATTTAAAACATTCAGAATAAATTTACATAAATTAGTGTCCGGTCATGAAGTGATTAATATTTCTAAAGCAGAAATGGAAAGATTCCTAGAAATGGGAAGAATAAAAGTGAAGCAGGTAACAGAGCGCTCCTTTCACATCTCTCCCATGGAGAGGTAAGACGTATGTGCGGGGGTCCAGTGACATCTCCTCGTGATTTCCTTCCTGAATTAATCGCAGCTCAGAAGAGTCCTTAGGGGAATTATTAATACCCTCATTAGGCTGTTAGGAGGTTAGCAGGCCCCGAATAAGTCAATGTTGTAGCTCAGGCTAAAAGTTCAGGCCTCACAATAGGTCCTACCGAGAGGAAACGTATGGCCCCAGTGATGGAAGCCGAGAGCTTGACATGGCCTATGAAAGGTGCCGTTAAATCTGTAATAATCTCTCACAATTACCAAACACATCAATAAAACCCCAACAAATGGCTAAAAGGTGTCAGAAAAAACTCCAGGTGGTCCACGGCCGACACCACCAGTGAGATGTCAGACACAGCTTCTCCATTAGTCTTAGTATATACATGTAAGCTCTAGACGTAAACTTAGAAACATTTCAGTCCAGAACTGTCACTATTACCCCTATGAAAAATGGCAACGGATGACATCATGGAGAATGGGGGATTTAAAGGGACCTCGCTCTTTAAACCCATCCTATACCCCAGGTTACTGATCCATGACTAAGTGGAAGTGCCTAGTTCTGTGTCTATGGTGTCTGCATCTGAAGTTTCCTACATCCGGAGCTTTCTCCTGTTTTGCCCTTCAGATTTGACACTTGGTCACCTCCTTAATGTACCTTATGATGTCAGCCTTGGCTTCATCTTCTGACTATATCTCATCATCCCTGGGGGGTTTTCTCAGCCTTGAACCCTTGGCTATTTTAACTTACACATCCAAACCACACCGTGTCTCAGCCTGACATCTTCTGTAATACACCTACTGTTGATTTATTCTTACTGCTATTCCAACCTGGAAAGTCTATCTATCTATCTATCTATCTATCTTGTATTTATCAAGATACTTGTGGTCAATTGGCTAATGGCCTGAGGTCTATCTACCTATTTACTATCTATCTATCTATCTATCTATCTATCTCCTATCTATCTATCTATCTATCTATCTATCTCCTATCTATCTATCTATCTATCTATCTAATGTGATCTATGTATCTATCTATCTCATATCTATCATCTATCTATCTATCTATCTATCTATTTCTGTCTGTCTATCTATCTATCTATCTATCTATCTCCTATCTATCTATTCCTATCTATGTATCTATCTATCTATCTATCTATCTATCTATCTCATATCTATCATCTATCTATCTATCTATCTATCTATCTATCTATCTAGTATCTATATCCTATCTATCTATCTATCTATCTATCTATCTCCTATCTATCTATCTATCTATCTATCTATCTATCAATCATCTATCTCATATCTATCTATCTATCTATCTATCTAATATCTATCTACTATCTATCTATCTATCTATCTATCTATCTATATATCTATGTATCTCATATCTATCTATCTATCTATCTATCTATCTATCTATCTATCACATATCTATCTATCTATCTCATATCTATCTATCTATCTATCTATCTAGTATCTATATCCTATCTATCTATCTATCTATCTATCTATCTATCTCCTATCTATCTATCTATCTATCTATCTATCTATCTCATATCTATCATCTATCTATCTATCTATCTATCTATCTATCTAGTATCTATATCCTATCTATCTATCTATCTATCTCCTATCTATCTATCTATCTATCTATCTATCTATCTATCTATCTATCATCTATCTCATATCTATCTATCTATCTATCTAATATCTATCTACTATCTATCTATCTATCTATCTATATATCTATGTATCTCATATCTATCTATCTATCTATCTATCTATCACATATCTATCTATCTATCTCATATCTATCTATCTATCTCCTATCTATCTATCTATCTATCTATCTATCTATCATCTATCTATCTACTATCTATCTATCTATCTATCTATCTATATATCTATGTATCTCATATCTATCTATCTATCTCATATCTATCTATCTATCTATCTATCTATCTCATATCTATCTATCTATCTCGTATCTATCTATCTATCTATCTATCTATCTCCTATCTATCTATCTATCTATCTATCTATCTATCTATCTCTTTATCTATCCTTCTTCACACCATCCTTCTGTCTGCAGTACAGTAGCACATGTGTAATGCCGATATATAATAATATTCTGCATTTCCAACTTTCTATGACAAATTCAGAATTAAAAAAAAAAAGAAATCTAGAAATACAGAACATCTGCCTTCTGCTATCTTCTTCTTCTTCTTGTTGTTCTCTACTGATTTTTTAATCCTTCAGGTCTCTTAAATGCTTCTGTCATCAGGGCTGATACATCTCTAGTGCTAGAGAGCTGGGAATATTAGATGTGTTGCAGGGGATGGATATATTGCATGTTATTACCTTGTGTAGGTCTTTCCCCAGTGTGGCTCGCACATGATTATTACCATCTGGATGGAGTTTCTACCCTGTGAACTATCAGGATGAAGCATGTGCAGTGTCTTTGCATGTGGTCTACTGAAATTCATTATATGGCTTTACAATTAGATGTCAGTAATTCATTCTGAATGGTGCTGTACAAATATGGGATGATGTAGAGCGAGCTCTGGATGTGCATTTCTGCATATAAAGGAAGATGTCGGAGATAGAAGATATAAGACGTGACATGTAAATGTGCTCCTGTGTAGTAACAGTCAGGGCAGGGCGCGCGGCCTGTGCTGAAGAGGGCGCCACCAAAGTCCTGGAGCCCAAAGATTGGGACTACTAGATGTTTTATTTCTAGTTGTTCTTTGGATATTGTATGTTGATATCATTTGTGCATAGTGGCAGGAGCGTAACTAAAGGGTGACGTCGCTCTGGTGCAAAAGTTCAGCTTGGACCCCCTGTGCAACTTCTCTTCACAACCATCAGCTGCGCGTCATCCATACATTTTAGTGGCATTTACGTTTCTATTCCCCTCTCTATCTAGGCCCAGATCACCATAAAAACTTATTCACACCATGTCTGCACACACAAGCTTCCCATCATACTTATCCCCCCACATAGTAATTGTACCCCCTTTTGTGCCACAGCCACCCCCACTGAGTCCCTCCTTGACTATATGCGTCTGACCTTTGCTATTTTGTTATAACTGCTATTTTTGCCATTAAAGGGTTAATCCTCTCCTTTCTGACAGTGGAAGGCTCATATGTATCATAAATCTTCTCACTCCAGTGCACCAGAGGGCAGGGGGAATACATTTACGATGCACAAAGTGCCGGCTATCCAAGGGAATCAGGAAGGAGATCAAAAAGGTTTATCCAGCCCTAGTGTGGTGAGGGTGACCTGTGGGCTCCCCTGGATTCTGGGCCTGGTCACAGCTGTGTCCACTGCATCCCCTATAGCTATGCCAGTGCTTGGTGGTACTAATGTTGTGAGACAGAGCTAATTGGCATACTCAGCTATACCAATGGTATATGTCGCCTATAGGCTGCCTCCTAAAAAAAAAAAAGCCTATAGTCGACTACACGAAATAGAAAGCATGGCTCCTTTCTTCTTCTCAGGAAGTGACATCATGTCTGTTAATTACATGGCCATGCTGCATCTCAGTCCTTTTCAAATGAATGGGACTGAGTTGCAGTATGGCCATGTGACCAACGGAAGTGACGTCACTTCCTGAGAAGAGGAAGTGGAGCTCTTTCTAAAAGAAAGGAGCCATGTTTTCTAATCCGGGACAGCCTCTTTAATTTACATGCAGTCAGGGGCGTATCTACCACCATAGCAGCTGTAGTAGGCCTGTGAACTTTGTAGGCCTGGATGGCCTCTCGCTTCTTTTTAAATTTTTTTTTCTAATTGGCCAATTTCACTTACATATTCCTGACGCCTTTGCTTAGGCCTCTAGGGTGCAACGCATGTTATGCCCCTTCACGTCATGACGCTGAGCATCTGGACGTAATTTGTGTCATCCCCTGGAGGCAGGAGCGTTGGAAGTGAAAATTGACGTATGGGGGTCTGTATGGAATGGCACTATATGGTGTTGGGGCCTGTAACAGGGGTGCTTACTGTATGGGGGCTTGAAACATGAGCCCTTATAATAAGGGCCCATGTTTCAGGCTCCCATACAGTAAGGGTCCCTATTACAGATCTCCATAAAGTAAGGGCCCCCATTACAGGCCTTGCATTACAATGCTTTGCAAAAAATTTAAGCCATGTCTTCCCTATATACGTGCTACAGTATAATGCCACTTTACTGATCCCCATATGCCCACATAGTGTCCCCACACAATATAATGCACCATTAGTATAATGCCCCTTTTATTAGCCCCTACACAGTACAATGCCCCCTTATTTCACCCACACAGTATGATGCCCCCTTAGCACCCCTATAATATAATGCACACTTAGTATAATGCCCCCTATACTAGCCCCTACACAAAACAATGCCCCTTATGTCACCCGCACATTATGATGCCCTCTTAGCCCCCACAATATAATGCACTGTTAGTATAATGCCCCCTTTAATAGCCCCTACACAAAACAATATCCCCTTATTTCACCCACACAGTATAATGCCCCCTTATTTCACCCACACAGTATAATGCCCCCTTCCCCTTAGTCCCCCCACAATATGATGCCCCCTTATTTCCTACACACAGTATGATGCTCCCTTACAGCCCCCAGAGAATATAATGCTCCCTTAGTGCCCCTACAGATTATAATGCCACCTTAGTTTCCCCACGCAGTATAAAAAACTGGGCTCCACCTGTTTGGTTAGAGTCATCGCGCCGCCTCCTTTCCAGAGATACCGAAGTAGGCGATATTCCAGTCAGAATTTGAAGTTGATTTTTGGGTTGAATCCATATGTGAACTTACCCTAATAGGCTCCAAAAGTAGCATCACTTAGAGATTATTCACACAACCGAGGTCATAGATCCAAGAAAAAATGGGACATGCTCTGTTTTTTGATAGATCTATCTTTTAGGTCTATGAGGTGAATAGGTCCGAGAAACCGTCAATTCCCACAGGGATCCATTAAACACATGTCCGAGAATCAATCACCTCAGCTGTGTGAATAGAGTCTTATGCAAACAGTGAGCGTTTTTGGAAAATTGTATGGACATCTGTGGCAGGATCAGGGGTTTGGCTTAAAATTGGGATAGGGGCTCAAATATTAGGAGCCACATAAGAGGACACCAGTACTATAAAGGGCAAGTGATAACTGGTGGGGTCTGTTAAAGAATATGGTTAGGGTTCATTGGGTCCCACCAGTGGGATTTTGGTATTTTCGAACAAATTCTACTCTATTGCTCTATTATTACATCTGCCCTTGTGAATTTAGATGTCAAACAAAAAGTGTAATAGTCAATGGCAGAGGGAAAAACAAACCATAAAAAAAGCCCCAGATATACATTACGTATTGATTTATTATGTGTATTGGTTTGCTGTGTAGCTCCATGAAATCCAGACAAAGAAGACGATTTACTGAAATTTTCTATTTTCCGGCAGCAGCTGTTGCCGTCATCTTAAACTTCAATGTCCGTAATGCGTTACATGTAAAATCCTAACAAGCTTAACGTATGTGACCCCCTCCCTCCATCATGCACACTGAGCCTCAGTCCTCTTTCATTAGTTTTGGTATGTAAAACTAAAGACTACTGACATGGAGGGAGAAGATGTGTTTTAGTTCTTTATTAGTAAAAATGGCCTAAGATTGGGAGCCTTAAGTGAAGCTCACTGGGAAGACATAAGATGGTGGCTGGTCTCTCGCTCTCTGGTGGCTTTGGCACCAAATCCTCTAGCAGGCCCTAGGGATGCATAGTGATGAGGGGAAGCAGCTAGGTGATGGATGGTGGAAGATCTCCCTGAGTACTCCCCATTGTGGGTGTCCTAGCTATTGGTGTTTAGAGATGATCTTGGTGTATGGTCATACTTGCCAACTTTTTCAGGCTGTTATCAGAGACACAAAACAAGTTCTAAAATTTTTTGACTAGACCTCCATAAAGTGTCCATGTCATATATAATATGACCAGGATCCCGATAGCTGCAGGAGTATTCCGCCAGGTTCAAGAAATTTGACCACTCTTCCATGAAGCTGGGAGGTCCAAGAGCCTCCTGGACGATCCAGGAGAGTCTATGGTGTGTATGGTAAGTAAGACACAAGAGACTTGGTAACAGTGGAACAGTCTTACAGTCACAAGTAACATGGAGGCATAGTGTCTTAGGGAGGCAATATCTGGTCACAGATCACTGTACATTCATAGATGGAATGGTGTCTGCTTTTTGCTCCCTCCCCTAGTCTTGTGTCCCTTTCCACTTTCACGAAATTGGGGATGTCCACATCTCCAAGTCCCCTTTTTCCAGGGCACCAACTTGGTCCTTTGTTTCAGCCACTATTGGGGAATTTCAGGTCTTGTTTTGGCCATGGATACAGGTTTCCTCACTGTGAGGCAGTGGTGATCTTCTGTACGACAGCAATAAGGTTTATTCTGGGAACCTCTGGGGCCCTATGTTGTGGGGTAGTCTGTCTTCTTCTAAGATACCGCTGTCTGAAGAGCCCAGCTGCTCTCAAGCAGGTCTGCATACTTCTGTCTACACACTCACTAACAAACCCAAACTGGCTAAGAAGGGGTTCCTTGGCTACCAGCTAACTCCTCCCACCTTCTAAAAACAGCAGAGCAGAGGCCACTCCCTTTTAAAAGAATGGTACAGCAGAAATGGAATGGCGTGTTTTGTCTTAAAGACACAGAAACAAACTAGAGAGGTGCAAAAACATATTAAAACTTTATTTAAAGAAAACACATGTAGTGTCCTTGTGGACCACTAATGTTAAAAACAGTCATATGAGTGGCAACTGATTTGGTGGTTACAGAGTTAATCAAGAGGTAAGTAACTTGGTGGTTACAGAGTTTATCAAGAGGTAACTGACTTGGTGGTTACGGAGTTTATCAAGAAGTAGCTGACTTGGTGGTTACAGAGTTTATCAAGAAGTAACTGACTTGGTGGTTATGCTTTCTGCTCCCCCACTTTTGATGGTTATGCTTTTGGCTCCCCACTTTTTGCTCCTTCTTGTGCCTTCTTAACACAAAGGAAATGATTGCTCAGTCAATGATTGAACATATCGCTATTTCCTTTATGTCAAGAACAAACAGGAACTACAGACTGGTGGAGAACCTATGAGACATTGAGTAGGGAATGTCGGTGGTGGGCCGAGTATCACTTGTTTTAATGTTTTATACCATTCTCAGTCTGTGTTCAAAAATGTTATCATATGGGGAACCCCTTTTAATGATGTGTTTCAGTGTTTTTAGAGGATACATAAGTGATAAAGATTTTTTTTTCTGTGCTTTTCTTTTTAGTATTAGTCTGTACTGATGGGGCAGAGTGAAAAAAATGTTAAAAATTTAACCCATTTATATTTATTATTATGCCTGGAGGTCGGAGTCTTTGATGGTGTCCTCCCATCTACACTGGAGACTTGTGTGAAGGACACCAGAAGCTCTTTACCTGCCTGTGTGGGAGAGAGAGCAGACGCCACAATCTTCATTATACATCTTTATGGAAAAGTTACACACTGGAAACCACCAAAACCTGCAAGTGAGAAACACTAACACTGTAAAGTGCTGAAGAAACAAGTGTAGGAGCTAAGAAAACAGATCTAAACATCTCTTTGATGTAGGATTTAGGAAACGATTATGTGCTAAGAAAGAAAAATCTAGTTAGCTGAAGAAAGCCTGAAGAACATATGATAAAACTTACATGTTCCACAGCAAAATACTGCACTTAGTAGGAAGTCTGTCTGTCTATCTATCTATCTCATATCTATCTATCTCATATCTATCTATCTATCTATCTATCTATCTATCTATCTATCTATCTCTCTCATCCCATATCTATCTATCTATCTATCTATCTCATATCTATCTCATATCTATCTATCTATCTATCTATCTATCTATCTCATATCTATCTCATATCTATCTATCTATCTCATATCTATCTATCTATCTATCTATCTATCTATCTATCTCATATATATCTCATATCTATCTATCTATCTATCTCCTATCTATCTATCTATCTATCTATCTATCTATCTCATATCTATCTATCTATCTATCTATCTATCTATCTATCTCCTATCTATCTATCTATCTATCTATCTCATATCTATCTATCTATCTATCTATCTCATATCTATCTATCTATCTCATATCTATCTCATATCTATCTATCTATCTCATATCTATCTATCTATCTATCTATCTATCTATCTATCTCATATCTATCAATCTATCTATCTATCTCTACACATACAAGGAATAAATGGTTGGAAAGTATGCGCTCCGAGGAGGAGACCACTATCTATAATATATATAGGTAAATCCTCAGTTATTCCTTAGTAGTTGAGGATTTGAACCAACCCAATTATGGTTAGATGACATAGATCGTATTAGGGAATCTAGTAGATCAGGATCGCATTCAAACTGGGGTTACCGACTATCCGAAGGATTGAAGCCGTTGGTGAAAGATATGTATAGCTGGAACAACTGTTCCCAATAGAGTCCCAGGATTTGCGCTCCTCTATGGATAAACCACAACTGGTCTCAAAGTGCGGGAAGTTCAGGCTTTATTTAAGATTACGCGTTTCGGGGTTTTAAGGCGTTCAAAAGAGCGCACCCCTTCATCAGATCTCTGTAATATTGCTTGTGCAAAGAGCCATTCTATCTATCTCATATCTATCTATCTATCTATCTATCTATCTATCTATCTATCTATCTATCTCATATCTATCTATCTATCTATCTCTCACATCTATCTATCTATCTATCTATCTATCTATCTATCTCATATCTATCTATCTATCTACAGTCATATGAAAAAGTTTGGGAACCCCTATTAATCTGAATCATTTTTAGTTCTAAATATTTGGGTGTTTGCAACAGCCATTTCAATTTGATATATCTAATAACTGATGGACACAGTAATATTTCAGGATTGAAATGAGGTTTATTGTACTAACAGAAAATGTGCAATATGCATTAAACCAAAATTTGACCGGTGCAAAAATTTGGGTACCCTTATCATTTTATTGATTTGAATACTCCTAACTACTTTTTACTGACTTACTGAAGCACAAAATTGGTTTTGTAACCTCAGTGAGCTTTGAACTTCATAGCCAGGTGTATCCAATCATGAGAAAAGGTATTTAAGGTGGCCAATTGCAAGTTGTTCTCCTATTTGAATCTCCTCTGAAGAGTGGCATCATGGGCTCCTCAAAACAACTCTCAAATAATCTGAAAACAAAGATTGTTCAACATAGTTGTTCAGGGGAAGGATACAAAAAGTTGTCTCAGAGATTTAACTTGTCAGTTTCCACTGTGAGGAACATATTAAGGAAATGGAAGACCACAGGGACAGTTCTTGTTAAGCCCAGAAGTGGCAGGCCAAGAAAAATATCAGCAAGGCAGAGAAGAAGAATGGTGAGAACAGTCAAGGACAATCCACAGACCACCTCCAAAGAGCTGCAGCATCATCTTGCTGCAAATGGTGTCACTGTGCATCGGTCAACAATACAGCACACTTTGCACAAGGAGAAGCTGTATGGGAGAGTGATGCGAAAGAAGCCGTTTCTGAAAGCACGCCACAAACAGAGTCGCCTGAGGTATGCAAAAGCACATTTGGACAAGCCAGCTTCATTTTGGAAGAAGGTCCTGTGGACTGATGAAACAAAGATTGAGTTGTTTGGTCATACAAAAAGGCGTTATGCATGGCGTCAAAAAAACACAGCATTCCAAGAAAAACACTTGCTACCCACTGTAAAATTTGGTGGAGGTTCCATCATGCTTTGGGGCTGTGTGGCCAATGCCGGCACCGGGAATCTTGTTAAAGTTGAGGGTCGCATGGATTCAACTCAGTATCAGCAGATTCTTGAGAATAATGTACAAGAATCAGTGACGAATTTGAAGTTACGCCGGGGATGGATATTTCAGCAAGACAATGATCCAAAACACAGCTCCAAATCTACTCAGGCATTCATGCAGAGGAACAATTACAATGTTCTGGAATGGCCATCCCAGTCCCCAGACCTGAATATCATTGAACATCTGTGGGATAATTTGAAGCGGGCTGTCCATGCTCGGCGACCATCAAACTTAACTGAACTGGAATTGTTTTGTAAAGAGGAATGGTCAAAAATACCTTCATCCAGGATCCAGGAACTGATTAAAAGCTACAGGAAGCGACTAGAGGCTGTTATTTTTGCAAAAGGAGGATCTACTAAATATTAATGTCACTTTTCTGTTGAGCTGCCCATACTTTTGCACCGGTCAAATTTTGGTTTAATGCATATTGCACATTTTCTGTTAGTAC
Organism: Leptodactylus fallax; assembly: GCA_947044405.1. Taxonomy (NCBI): domain Eukaryota; kingdom Metazoa; phylum Chordata; class Amphibia; order Anura; family Leptodactylidae; genus Leptodactylus; species Leptodactylus fallax. The sequence continues at coordinate 57,115 of CAMRHE010001413.1, read as the reverse complement.
AATAAACCTCATTTCAATCCTGAAATATTACTGTGTCCATCAGTTATTAGATCTATCAAATTGAAATGGCTGTTGCAAACACCCAAATAATTAGAACTAAAAATGATTAAGATTAATAGGGGTGCCCAAACTTTTTCATATGACTGATCTATCTATCTATCTATCTATCTATCTATCTATCTATCTATCTCATATCTATCTATCTATCTCATATCTATCTATCTATCTATCTATCTCATATCTATCTCATATCTATCTATCTATCTATCTATCTATCTATCTATCTATCTATCTATCTATCTATCTCCATATCTATCTCATATCTATCTATCTATCTATCTCATATCTATCTATCTATCTATCTCATATCTATCTATCTCATATCTATCTATCTATCTATCTCATATCTATCTATATCATATCTATCTATCTATCTCAAATCTATCTATCTATCTAATATCTATCTATCTATCTCATATCTATCTATCTATCTATCTATCTCATATCTATCTATGTCATATCTATCTATCTCATATCTATCTCATATCTATCTATCTATCTATCTCATATCTATCTATCTATCTCAAATCTATCTATCTATCTATCTATCTCATATCTATCTATCTATCTATCTCATATCTATCTATCTATATATCTATCTCATATCTATCTATGTCATATCTATCTATCTATCTCAAATCTATCTATCTATCTATCTCATATCTATCTATCTCATATCTATCTATCTATCTATCTATCTATCTATCTATCTATCTCATATATATCTATATCATATCTATCTATCTATCTCAAATCTATCTATCTATCTATCTATCTCATATCTATCTATCTCATATCTATCTATCTCATATCTATCTATCTATCTATCTATCTATCTATCTATCTCTTATTTATCTATCTATATCTGTCTATTTATTTGTCTATCTATCTATCTAATATTTATCTATCTATCTATCTATCTATCTATCTATCTCATCTCTATCTATCTATCTATCTATCTATCTATCTATCTCATATCTATCTATCCATCATTAATCCTGTCTACCTCCCATCCTTCCTTCCTCTCTGACGCTCTTCTGCTCTCCCATCCTTTTTTTCTTTCCTCCTTTTCTTTCTTCCTCCCTCCTTCCCCTTCCTTCCTTCTTTGCGTTTTCCCTCACTCTCTCCTATCCTCCTGTCGTTACATCCATCCTCTCTAACTCTCTTCTGCCCCCCTTCCTTCCTCCCTTCCTTTCTCCCTCCCTCCCCTTCCTTACTTTATCCATTTCTCTTCTACCCTTCCTTCCTTCCTTCCTTCCTTCCTCCCCCTCCCTCCCTCATTCCCAGCCTCCTTTTTTTCGTTCTTCCTCTCTTGCTCTCTTCTACCTTCTGTTCCTTTCTTCCTCATTTCTCTCTTGATTCCTTTATTATTCTCTATCTCATTCAGGGCCAGCCTAAGAGATTTGCAAACGGCTCACTCCAGGTGATGGGATCATCCAAGTTGTCCAAGGCTTGTGATCACTGGTGTAACTTTAGGGGTCACAACTGTGAAGTGGCCCATAAGCCACAGGGCCCACAGGTCACCCTCAACACCATGGGGCTCCAGAGACTTCATTGATCTCCTTTCTGATTTTCTTTGGTGGCTGGTAGCCTGTGCATTATAAATGTATTCCCCCTGTCCTCTGGTGCACTGGAATGAGAAGACTTTTAATACACAACTTACCACAGTCAGAAAGGAGGAAATTAATCCATTACTGGCAAAAATATCAGTTTCTGTGCAGCATATATTCAAGGATGGATTCTGTGGGGGAGGCTGTGGTATAAAATGAGGAATGATTACTATGTGGGGGGCGCTGAGAGGGGATGGGAATGATGGGAAGCTTGTGTGTACAGATATGGTATGTACAAGTCATCATGGTGGTCTGGGCCAAACAGAGAAGAAAAGGGAAATGTAAATGTTGCTAAAATGTACAGATGGGACGCGGCTGATGGGTGTGAGGAAAAGAGGCTCTTCTCTACTAGTGGAATCCCCCACTGACCACTTAAATCTGTTGGGGAACCTGACAATAAATCTTTAATTTCCCTGCAGCACCACCACAGGAGAAATTAAGCATTACACAGTTCCACTTCATACTAATGGCTGTCTGTGTAATGTTGAACAGGATGGGTCCTCCAGAGTGAGAGACACTCTTTGCAAACAATCTACACTCTGACCCAGAGATGAGGAACTCCTACGTACAACAAAGTCCATAAATGGGTATAGAAAATGGATTTTCTAAACAAGACAACCCTATTACAGGTGTTTTTCCATTAATGACATTTATTTCCTATCCATGGACCCTCAGAAATCATGAGAACAGAGGCCTTCTGGGATGGCAATCTCCTATATACAGTATATGGGACAGCTGAAGATAGCCATTCAGGGTTTAACTAGGAAAGATTGGGTCTTATAGCAAACTTTCGACTTGGGTCCCCCCTGAACCCCCTTTACTGGCTCCCATGTGGTATAACGTTCCCTTTACTGGCACCCACTCTGTATAAATCCCCCTTTGCTGGCACCCACATGGTATAACGTCCCCCATACTGATCCCCATATGGTATATTGCCCCCTTTATTTACCCCCAAACAGCATTTTGCCCCCTTATTAGCCCCCATTATTAGTCCACACAATTTACTTCCCCTTTATTGGCTCCCTTGCAGTAAGTGCTCCATTTTGTGGCCACCATATAGTAAATACCCCCTTTACAGGCCCCCATACAGTAAGTGTCCCCTATACATTGAGTTTAGGCTGTTCAGCACCAGGATGCGATGTGTGCCCCATGGGGCTCCGTGGAGGCTGAAGGGGAAGCAGAGGAGGCCATCGGCTGGTGTGGGGATTGGAAAGTGAATAGCAGCCATTGCTTGCTGGAGTGGGTCCGGCTGGGCCTCCTAAAGTCACCGGCTCCATAGAAGCTGCTACAGCTTCTATGGAGGCAGTAACCAATCCAGAAGCCCCATAAAAGTGAATGGAGTAGTGTCCGATCATGCACATCACGGCATCAATCATTTGGAGCATTCAGAGGAACTTATGTACCCCTGTTCTCGCAGTTGCAGCCTTCGAACCCCCTGCTTTTAGACCAGGGCTATGGAGTTGGTAAGCCAAAGAACTGGCTGTCACTCTGACTCCTCTATTTTCCTACAGCCTGACTCACACTCCAACTCCTCCATAAATGGCTGACACCCAGGATCAGACAGAGGCAGAAAAGTCTAATGATTGATTCCTATGAATGTAAATATATAACAAACTATGTATCTAATTAATTCTACAATATTCTTAATTATATAATATAAAATAATTCATTATTTTATTTTGTAGCCAGAGTTAGTAACTTTTTTTCCGACTTCACCTAAAACTTGCCCAAATTTAGCTCTGACTCCACAGCCTTATATTAGACATAGGGAATAAGAGTCTATTATGGGAGAATTCTACATTTAGAAATTTTATTTTAATTTAAAAAATTAATTTAATGCCAAATTCTTATTTTTGTAAAATGTAAGGTGGAATAGTGTTCACCAGATGCTTCAGAACAAGAAAAAAGATGAGCGTGCACTTGTCTAAATATACAATCTGCAAACCCGAGTCGACATGGCATGCCGAAGAGGAAAGACGATGGGAACTCGATATTAAAAATGGATATTTACAATGACAGTTTTGTAGAGGAAGAAACCTCTCTGAAGATTTTATAGTAATCTGTGTGTGTTTCTGTAAGACTCTTGTGTGATCTATGTGCGTTTACTGGAGACGTCTAGACCAATAAAGGCTACATTTCTCCTTGTATACTTAAGATGCATGTCAAGCCATTGACCTCCTCCAGTCAATCCCTACACTAGGCCACAATAACCAATTCTCTTGGAGAATGTGGTGTACTGCGGAGCCATAGATAGAGCATACTACTGTAATACAGGATGTGTCTGTCCATATGTTACTATACTGCAAGTCTAAGAACTGAGTCTATGTTCATATATGTTCATAGTAAAGATTTTATTTTAAAAATATTTTATGTTTTTGTTGCTTTTGTCTTGTTTTATGTTGTTTTAGAGATTTAGTGCAGCTCAGTTCAGGAGAACCTTTGACCAAGAGTCTCAAATAAGGTAATCTGGACATGACTGTCCTACAAAGTATAGGTCCAAAATCTATCTATCTTTCTGCAGGTCACGAATCTGTGATCTTGGAGGTCCGACATCCGGAGCCCCTGCTGATCAGCTGTTTGAAGAGGCTGCAGCACTCACAGGCACTGCAACCTCTTCCCTCTGCCTATGATATGATGTTCATTGGTCATATGGTGCCAGAGGGCCCGGGACATTAGGGGGCCCGGCAGGTCCCTGATGTTTTTTTTTTTTTAACACCAGCAGGTAACGGGCCCTATTTACTTACCGATCCCCGCTCCTGCTCACGGCTGCCTGCACTTCCCATTCTGCGGAAGCGGAGGTGGCTGTGAGCAGGAGCAGGGATCGGTAAGTAAGGCTGTAGGCTGGCGAACCCCACAAACACTGCTATCATTATACTCTGAAAAGACCCCAGAGTATAATAATTGCTCATGGGTGGTCCACAATGGGGCATAATACTGTGTGCAGGGGCAACTATGGGGCATAATATTGTGTGCAGGGCCACTATGGGGCATAATGCTGTGTGCAGGGGCCACTATGGGGCATAATACTGTGTGCAGGAATGAGGAGAATGTGGTTTGTGCAGGGGGTGCAGTTGCTGGGGGGGGGGGGGGCATGTCAAATTTTCACCTTGGGGCCAAGCCATTCCTAGTTACGCTACTGGTCACAGCACAGTAATCAGACCTCTGTCTGGTAACAAGCAGTGCACCTGTGTGTCCATGGACCATGGACTGTAAATCACACGACCACAGTTTCATACACTGTAATAAGCAGAATGAATGACAGCAAGCAGAGATCTAGAAAATTGTGAGGAATTGATACAGAAAGTATATTGGAAAATTGCACAACTTTCCATTATACAAACAATAACATTTATCTGCTGAAAATGGACAATTCCTTTAAGGATTAACCTTTCTGGCTAACGTCATTAAAGTTTATTAGATAAGAATACTGTGCTGAGTTGCAGTATGTGAAAGATCCTATACTATGTGTCCTTCCTTCCTTACCTTCCTATTGGCTGGACAAACCTAGATATGTGTATTATGAGATGATCAGCTGATCAAAACAACATGATTTATGATATTCTGTTAGGAGATGTCTATCCTCTATGTGTCTATGTGTGGCCACCCAGTGGTTGTGTTATGTATTGCATCCATGTGATTTGCTATCATGTCACGATTTGGTACTGTAATGGAGCCCTTAATCAAATTCTAGCTAAGAAAAGATGGACACATCTGTATGACTTCATGCACATGGCCATGTCAGTGTGCTAGCTGTGTTTTTAGCAAATAGTACACTGATCCATTCTTTTCTTATGGCTCCATACAGATGACCGTGTATTATCAAGGGTCTGTAATCCCAGAGGCAAAGCTCGGGACATGTCGTATTCTTGTCCATTTATGTCCGAACTCATTCATTGAACTGTATGGTTCTGCGGCGAGCATGGACAGCAAACGGATACCATCCGTGTGCTGACCTATGAATGCATACATTCATGTGCATATAGAGTAAGTAAGATCCTGAGAGATGCTACATTACCTCAAGATCATGCAACAATATTTGCCCATGATGTCCATTCCAGCACTGTCTATAGACATTCACATACATGGAGTTTATTTATGTATCTCTTGTGAGTCTAATAGTATGTGCATGAGTGCATGGCTAGAAATATGTAGTGCAATTAAGGCTATATGCATTTTATGTATGTGAGGCCCTTGGCTTTTATTTCTAGGAAAAACAAAAGCAGACCACCCCTCTTATGACGGCCAGAAGCCATCTGGTAACCATACGGGGAGCTTCTCACTGAGCTTAAAGCCGGGCAAAAATTCTGTGCAAGAAATATAATCTGAAAATTGACTGTTATATTGTACAGATAGAAAGAGACAAACAGATGAGCCATAGAAAAGTGTCTGCAAATGGCCAGTATCGTCTTATTTTGATATTACATTGATATTGGTCTGATGGGTTGACACATCGTGATACCTCTCCGGAATTAAGATAGAGGCTGACATACTGCTTCAGATTATATGGACATAAATACAGATTGGGGGACTGAAAGATAGATAGATAGCTAGATAGTGACATTTTGGGTCAAGGTGCGAGTCTTCCACCTGGAATTTTGCAAGCGCCTTCTCCAGCCCTTTAGAGGACCTCAAAAAGTGCCTGTTGGGTTCAGTTGGGCAGATTCTCTCTACATCTTACAGTTGTAACACAGCGGGTATGGACTCACAGTGTCACCGAATGGATCTGACTTGGGGCTACTTCTGAGAGCATTATCTAAGTGGTCACCTGGTTTTCACCCTTTAACCCCTAAACAAAGATCTTGGCTTTGTTGCAGGGAACCACCAGGTCTCTACCTCTAGGAGTAATCTCTGTACAGTGACAGCTGACCCAGGCAGGTCTATAGACAACACACCAGGGTGCAGAACAAAGGGGTCAGTCAAGAGAAGTAGTCAGAGGACAGGCCGAGGTCAGGACAGTCAGAGTTTGTTCAGCATGGGAGACTGGTAGGGGGTCAGGACAGACAGCACAGGATCAAAGTTGGTCTAAAGATCCGAGATCAGAAAACAGATGAACAGGCAGAATACAGAGAAGCACCTGTGCAGCACACCAGCAAGCTAGAATCTTTTTGCTTAGTCCTTTGCTTTATTGTATATAGCTTATAAGTGCAGGAGAGTGGTTGAGAACAGACTGCAAAGACTGGAGTACAGCACTCACAGCCATGGAGAAGAGAGCAGTGGTGGCAACCATGATGGAATGGCGCTGCAACAGTCCAGAAGAGGGCGATATCATTCTGGACCCATCTATATAGTGGTAGCCAAATCCCTACATCAAGGGCTCCCAGGAAATCCATGTACACTGGAACAATCCACCCAAACCCAAGCTGACCAAAACATCACCCAGAAATTCCAAAGTCAAGAAGACAATCAATAAGTACGACAGGGAATACATCATCACTGACTGTAGGAACATCACAGAATATTCCAGATTCTACAAAGGAAATACAAACTGGAAAAGCTACCAAACCCCACAGACCAACAAATCAAAAGCCCATACAGATTGAGCCCCACAGCCTGGTCATTGAATCAGGGCAGCATGGACAGATCTATTAGAGGTGACTTTGGAGCACTCACTTGCTACTAGTGTCTATTTCTTATGGGATGGTTCACAAGTAACCTATTAGATCTCATTGATAATAGGTCCTGAGTGTACAACAATAATGACAAAGGTTATGATGCAATAAAATGGGGATGAATGTCCTCAGAATTTAGGTGAATTTTCTCAAATTTGTTTCAGGGCCAACTTGATCAATAAATCTATCTATCCTTGTATGCACTGCCATAGCAGGTGCTGCTGCCCTTTGGGAGGAAGGCCAGGAGATTGGAAGTTATAGTTGCTGTGGTCACGATGGAAAGGATCCAACACAGATCCTCCAATGCTCCTCCTAGGCTGGTGCTGTGCTGGGGGAGCCTGCAGGGTGTCTGATGGTGGTAGCATTGTTCCCCTGGGGCATGTCTAAGTAGAATTAAGGATCCCTGAGCTTGATGGTGTTTGAAGTGCCCATGATGGTAGGTGCAGGAATATGACTCAGGGCAAAGTAGAAAGTCACAGTTTTTACTAAAGTAGAACATGGTGAAACCAAACTGTCTCCAAATACTGGAGGCACAGGTCTTAGGAGCTTTGTGCTGAAGCAGAGCTTGTAGAGGGGACTTCCCAGGCAGCAGTTTTTGTCTCCCTTGCTGGCTCAGTCTTCCTCTTTAGCCACTGAACCCAAAAGTGTTAGCAATGCCCTATCTGCAGGGTGCAGATCCAAAAAGGGTGCCCTGGCTGACAGGAGGCTGCAGGCAGGGTCAAAGCAATGAGGTCCATATAACACTACCTTCACAGGCAATTCTTGCATACAATCACTAAATAAGCAGGGATAATTCCCATCTCCTGACTGCTGAAGAACACTTGATTGTTCTTGAGCTGGATTTGTGGCATCCCAGAGCTGGTATGGCTGGGCTGAGGGTGATCTCTGTGCATTGTATTATTTCCTGTTGCTTCATAGCCTGTGTGACATAGCAGGGGGTCCTGAGTCTCACACAACACAGCGCCACCTAGTGAGCCTCACACTGCATTACACCTCCCATAGGTTGAATAGTAACCAAATGTCCATGGGAGGACATCGCCTGGAAGGGGAGGAGTCAGCTGATCACTGGGTCCCCATGGTAACACCCCTGCAGGGGTCCTGCGTGTGAGGGTGAGGTGTGGGTGTTAGGAGGAGGAGGTGAGGAGTAAGTGTGATGTCCTGTGAAGAAAGAGTGAGTTTAGTGAGAATCTCAGTCCTAGACAGGCAGGAGGTTGGAGAGCTGACATACTCCAGCTATTCAGAAGATCCTGTCCCCTGTCTGCCTAGCCATCGCCCTGAGGAGTCAAGCATCATTATCTTGTCAGCATGAGACTGTGGAGAGAACATTCTGGAACACGTGCTCCATGCAGTATCACAGGATCCAGGGGCCAAGGCCAGACCTGTGGAATATCCTGCCACCCTGACTATTGCACCCCGAAACTCTGAGCTATCAGGACCACATAACGTGAGTGGGGATATTATGTGCTAGTATCATGGTGGGCATCCTCCTATGTGCCAAATAGGAACCCAGACGCACCTTAGGGCTGTAACACTGAAGTATAGGGGCTAGGAACACCTTTCATCAAGTCTACCCTGCACCCCAGGACTTTGCTGTGTCACCAGGCGTACCCCGTTGTTTTGTATTGAGAAACTGTTTAAGCATTTGTGCCTCCACACCCATGGAAGTAAAAGTTCAACTTTACAACCGTTTCTGTGTCTGACTCTGCACCGACAACATCAGGGCGCCCCAAACACCACCAGTCGGCACAGTATAGGGGAAGCGCCCGGGGGACAATCACCACCAACATTTGTGCAGTCCCCTCATCACCGGTACCAGTGGTGGTAACGTGGGACAGCACCAGCGCTGCGCCCTCGTGCCCAGAGACCGTGACAAGTCTGCGCTGTTTGCACCCCGCAATCCCAACTGCAGCGTTACCTTCCATCTGGTCACCGCAAGAAAACTGGCGTCACGAACAGGATACGGGTGTGTGCCATTTTGAGAAAGTCGCCACGAAAAGTGCGCCAAATTGTCTCCAGAGCATCGGTCTTTATTGTGGACTTTGCTAAGATCAAGTTTATTCCCTGAGAGTGCTTGCCACAAGAGGGGGAGCCCTATACCCCTGAAGTAAGCCCTAAGACTGTCCTCTCAGTGTGTTATAGCCCTGGAAGAGTTAAAACGCCCAGGACTTGTTTGCTGCGCCACATCGCTGTGTAAGACGCCCACAAAGGGTTAACTGTACCTTGCAAAGTGCGGGAGATTTTTAGCACTGCCCATGAGGCCAGGAGACCCATCTGCCGCCATCTTAGGAGAGCCCAGAATGCTGAGCGCAATGCTCCAGCGCACCCATACAAGAGTGAAAGGCGAACGTGCCGGCGCCATTTCTGACTCTCCGGTGCCGCATCACCGTCCCTGCTGTGCACCGCTGATCTCTGGTCCACGCTGCAGTTGCTGTCAGTGAGTACTGTGCCTCCCTGTCCTTGTCTTCAGTCCTCCCACGGCCCCAGCGAGTGTTTTCCGTGTACAGTGTCCGTGGGGAGTGCCACCATTGAGGGGAGCACACCGTCTGCCTGCATCACAGTGACTCTGTTAATAGCTACAGCATTCTTAAGGGACAGCATTCCAAGTTGTAGTCTCCATTCCCTGCCAGCAAGCAGTTGAGTTTCTTAAAGAGACGGCGACCTAATTCCAGTCATACCTGCAAACAACATGACTGAGCAAAGTGACATTGTGCCATCTGTTTCTAGTGATCCAGCAGTGCCCATGGCGGCAGCCTACCATTCTCCATGCCATTTTACCCTGGGCACCATGGCTGCCGCGCTACAAAGGGGAGGCGCATACCCTCAGGGACTTTCGTGAGAGATGCTGTCTCTCTTCCAGTTCTATCCTCTGAATACAGAACAGCAGATACAGATCCTGCTGGGCCAGCTTGGGGTGCTGCAGCTAGGGAGGTCAAATCCTGGCCTGCCTCTGACAAAGAACCCCTGGGCAAATTCTGGACAAACTCCAGGTGAACTTTGACGTGCGATCTGTCTCCGAGGTAAAGATGCGCTTCTTTTCCAGACGACAACTACCTGGTGAGACCCTGCGGGACTATGCTTTATCCCTCAAGAGGCGTTCAGAGCTGTGGTGCAAGTGGATCCACGTGTGTGGACTCTGATAAAATCTTGCTTGACCGCTTCATAGAGGGGCGGGTACCACATTGCTCCAGAGTCAGTTGCGATGCTTGCTGCACAACATCCCAGCATCACGTTTGCTGACTTCAAGGCCCTTGCCATCCAGGTCTTGGGACAGGAGCAGCCCCAGCCGAGCTCAGTCATCTGTGCTCCCTCACCTGGACCCTCAACAAGCCCCGCTCCAGTTGTCCTGCCACTACCTCTGGGTACCTCACCTGCTGCCCAAACTGCGCAGACTACACCAGCAGACTCCAGAGATGACCTTCTGGCCCGAGTGGATCATCTGACCCGTGCCATGGAACAGATCACCGTCCGTCTAGATCGTCTGCCCAGCCGTCTTCATCGTCCAGTGATCCTTTGCGAAGTCTCACATCTCACCTGGTCGCCACCCAGACGTCCGTCTTCAGTGAAACCTCCGCAGAGTGAGAGGCCATCTGTGCTATTGCCATAGATATGGACACACCAGGCCTCAGTGTTTTCGTTGGCCCCCCCAGCCCCCCCCTCGGGGGAGAGAGGCCCGGTGAATCTTCGTCCATTGTCCGCTCGTCTCGCCTGCCCCACTCCATCCGGGTGAACGGCGTCCCTCTGACAGCGTTGGTGACACTGGATCTCGTACCCCTGCGCAGCGGTGTTCCTTGACTTGGGACTTGGTGTGTTGTGAACACCTGACACATGGATAAATCTGTGTGCCAGCATGGACACCCTCCACAGCGGGTTTTGCCCACTATCCATTGGGGACTTGACTCTTGCGGGTGTAATTGTCCTGTGTGGTGTGGTTTGCTTGTTTTGGCTGTGTTTTCCCTTGCTTTGCGTGTTGGATGCCTTGCTGCCTCTCTCCTTACAGCTTCTCCCGTGACCAGCGACCATTCCCCTTCGTGTACTCATGCCCAGCACGTTCGCCACAACAGGTGATTGGTCGTCCGTCCCGTCCCGTCCCACCCTCCCTGGACGACTTGGTGTGGTGCCGTGTCCTCCGCTGATCGGACTCGGGCCTTGCTCCCCTCGGTGTGGCCACCCTTTCTGGCTGCTCCCCTTTCCTTTCCTGGACGTGTTCCTCCGCTTGTCCTTGCTGCTCCCTCCTCCCGTTCCCTCTGTGGCCCTGCTCCCGGTTGCCCGACTTCTCTCTGGTGATTCTCCCCCCTTCCCCCAGCTGCTACATTCTGGAGCCATGAGTCCTGGTGGGTGTTGCGTGGCGCCTCCCCTTAGAGCACATCTGGGGTTCCTGTGGCCGCGTTCCCGCATTCAGCACCCCATTGGACTTTGTCCCCCTCCATCCTTCTGCTGGCCCCCATCCATCGCCCCTCCTCCCCCTGTCCCCTGTTTCCTCTGCTTTCCGGGGTCCCCCTGGCCCCCGCCTTCCCCCTCTTTTGTGTGCTATCGTCTCCCGTCCCCACCTCCCTTCCCTTTCCCGGCTTTGGGTCGCTCCTTTCCCCCTCTTCCTGTCTGGCGTCCCTTGCCCTTCGCTGCTTCCCCCGGCTCTTTTTCTTCCTTTGGGCTTGTTCCCCGCCACTTCCCGCTTTGGGGGTGCCCCCTGATTTCCGTGTGCTCTGTCCTGGCGTGTTTGTTTCCCCCTCCCCCTTCCCCCCGTTTCGGTCTTTCCCCCTGTGGCCCTCCATGCTCCTGTTCCCCTCCTCCTTGGCGTTGTCCCGGCTCCCCTTCCTGAATCCTCTCCAGAACTGGCGCCACCCGTCGTCCGCTCCTTTTCCGTTCCCCTTCCCCCTCCCCGTCCCCCCTTTTCCGTTCCCCTCCCGCTCCCCCCCGCCTTCGCCTTCCTCCCCCCCTCCCTCCCCCTCCCTCCCTGTCCTCCCCGGTTTGGTGCTGTTTCCCGGTTCGCCGGCTCCCCCCCCTCCCCCCCTTTTCTTTCCTCCTTCCCTGTCTGGCCTCGGAGCTTGCTCCTGGCTCCCCCTTTCCGTGTCACAGATCTCCGTTGGCGCCTGGCACTGCTCCTGGGCCCTTCCGGTGGGCCCCCCTTCTTCCGTCGTCCTCGTCCCGCTCCTTGCCTCTCGTTCCTTGGCCCCCCGGGCATCTGGGGGGTTGCCCCTTCTCCGTTCCCCGGTTGCTTTGTGCCCTGTGGTCTCTGCCGCTCCCCCTCCGGCCATCTCTGTGGACGTTCCGAGAGAGCGGTTTTGGAGTTGTCTTTCCCTTCGTCCCCCGGTGGGTCTCTGCTGTTCCCTTGGCGCGGGGCCCTGTTTGTCCCGCCTTCTCTCCCTTCCTCCGTGGGCTCCCCTCGTCCGCCCTTCTTGCGTTCCTCCGGTCCTTCGGTCGCCGCTCCCCCCCTTCTTGGTTGGTGGGAGTGCTTGGGTTGGTGCCGTCCCGCCTGTGTATCCCGGAGGTCGAGAGATCGGGCCCCTCACACCATTGACTCGCCTGTTTGTTCCGGCCGTGGTTGGGTCCCCCGTCCGCCGCTCGCTCTGCTGGTGGATCATTACTCCAAGTTCCTTGTCACGTGCCTGTCTCTTCCGCTCGGCTGCCTTCTCCGTTTGTCCCCTTCGGTGTCCTCTCCCCCGCCGTGGATCGGCGTTTGTCCCTTGTTCCGTGGCTGTGTCTTCCGCTCTTCCCACGCGTCCCCCGGGTGTGTCAGCATCGTGATCATCGGCATGCTGACAGCCCGTTCCCTGGTGTTGGTGGCCTGGCGTTCGGACTTGCCTTTTTCCCCCCCCAAACATCTCTCCCCTTTTTCTTGTTTGGACAGGTCACTTCCTTCGCTTCCCTTGTGTGGGTCCCTGACACCATCAATCCACTACCCATCAGCTGGTTGTTGCCCGCCGCGTTGGGAGCTAAGGTAGTTGCCCTGGTGGGTTCGGGCCGGGGTTCCCCCCCCTGCGCGCCCCTGTTCCCGTGTTGGTTGTCCATCTGGGTTGGTCCATTCTGGGGAGAACCATACGTGTCATCTCCTCCATACCTGCCTCGTGTATAGATCTCTCCTGGGACGCCCCGTGTCCCCCCTGGCTGTGCCTTGGGCTCCCACAGGGTGCCCCCAGCTGGACAACGGTACAGAGATCTTGTCCCTTCTGCCCCCCAACGTTACTGGCTTTGTGGGCGCCTCTCTCCTTTGCTGTTTCCCCATTCTCTGTCGCCTTCGCTGTTTTTTTCGTGCTCTGTTCCTTTCAACCTCCCTTGGCTTCTCGTCCCCTCCTCCCCGCTTGTGTCCTGCTGTCCTTGGGTGGGTTCTGTCTCTCTTCTGTTTTGTTTTCCTGCCTTTCTTTTTTTTCCTTGTGTTTACGTTATTTTTCTTGCCTGTATTGTTTTCTTTTTGCCAATCCCCCATGTGCCTGGCTCCCGCCGGAGTTCTGTTCCCCATTGCGGTTCTTTGCTGTGCCTCTCTTCCTTACGGGCTGTTTTTGTTTCCGCCTCGTTGGCACTCCTTTGCCGGCCTCTGGCCCTTTGCCTACTGTTGTTTCTTGCTGTCTGTGGTCCGCCAAGGTTCCATAAGTCTTTTTTTCCTCCTCCCTTCAGCTTCTCTGGACATTCCGGCTCCGTCTTCCTCGTTTCTGGTTTTTTTTTCTCTGTTGTGACATTTGCACTTTATTCGTTTTTTCGTTTGTTCTTTCCCCTCCCCCGCCCCCGGTCGGCCGTGAGAGGGGGGTTGTGGCCCCGGCTGGCTTGGCTGGGCTGGGTTCCTCTTGTTTTTTCCTGTTGCTTCGCCTTGTGCTGCGGGGGTCCTGTCCCCACACGCGCCCCTGGGCCTCCCTCTTCCCTCCCATGGTTGATAGTACCATGTCCTGGGGGCATCGCCTGGGGGGGGGTCGCTGTCCTGGGTCCCCTGGTCCCCCTGCGGAAGGTCCTCGTGTGGGGTGGGTGTGTGTTGGGGGTGGGTGTGTGTGTCCTGTGGAGCGTGGTTTGTGCGAATCTCGTCCTGACGGCCCGGAGGTTGGGGCTGCTCTCCAGCTATTCAGAGCCGTCCCCTGCGCCTGCCCGCCCTGGGGTCGCCTACTGTCGCTGGCTGTGGAGACTTCTGGCCGTGCTCCATGCGTATCCGGATCCGGGGCCGGCCGCCTGTGTATCCTGCCCCCTGCTATTGCCCCCGAACTCTGGCTATCGGCCACTACGTGGTGGGGAATATTGGTCAGTATCTGGTGGGCCCTCCTATGTGCCAATGGCCCAGCGCCCTTGGGCTGTCCTGGTGGGGCGGCCCTTTCATCGTCTCCCTGCCCCCAGGACTTTGCTGTGTCCCGGCGCCCCGTTGTGTTGGAACTGTTTGCTTTGTGCCCCCCCCATGGGTAAAGTTCCTTTCCCGTTTCTGTGTCTGCTCTGCCCGCCATCGGGCGCCCCACCCCCAGTCGGCCGTAGGGGGCGCCCCGGGGGCATCCCCCAACATTTGTGCGCCCCCTCATCCCGGTCCGTGGTGGTCGTGGGCGCCCGCGCTGCGCCCTCGTGCCCGGCCGTGCGTCGCGCGTTGCCCCCGCCCCCTGCGCGTTCCCCTCGGTCCCCGATTGCCATCCTAACCAGGGGCTCTGGCTCAGTCTCCAGACATTCCCCTCCAAGGTGAAGGAGAGCACTCTGTACTTCCTTCTTCTAATACAAAGAGGAAGAGACCACAATTGTCTCCTCCCCCTGTACAATAGTAGTAATACTGTATATATTGGTAAATGCATCCAAGCAATTTTGTAGTGTTACCAGTAGTAGGAAGTAAGGGATTGAGAGAGGGACCGAGGAAATAAGGAATGTCCACACATACGGGGTAGGGCTTATGAAGTCCATGACACATGTGCATGGCATACAGTACTGTATAGTGCTGCAAATACTGCTATGTTATTAATCTTCACCCACATTTTATTTTTTAGAACCTGGCAGTGACCCCCAAACCCCTGGAAATTAAACTTTTGAGTGGGGTCTGCATAAACCCTGCCCTTTGTATGTTAGAGTCTATTAAGATGGATTTGATAGGGATGCTAGTGAAAATACTGAATATTTGGAATTACAGTATAATTTTCCGTCTTCCACCTGAGCTGAAGTATAGAAAGAGATTAGAGTCTTATGAACTGAGTGTCCCTCACTGCTGAGTATTTGGGGTATTCTCTGCACCCCCTGGTTCCACTGTTGGCACAGTCTATTCTCATTGGCCTTCTAGGGTTGTCTTCAGGGGCAGATAAAACTTTAATAACTTGTATTACGTCTCTGTGTCAGAAAAAAAAAAAAAATTGGTAGGTCAGTAAGAATAAAAAGGACATAATAGGTTACAAAAACACAAATATAATACAAAATCTAAAATACAAATTCCCTTCATTTCACTCCAAAAACAGTAATAAATCTTTTTATCACTTGCACTTCTCGGGCTGTTTTTGGGCTTTTTGCCTTCTGCTTTGTCAGTACCATAGATCTTTGTAATGGATGCCCTTGTGGCACTCACTTCAAACTGTAATATGTTGCGGACAGCAAAGTCAAGAAGCAAAGATTTCTTTGAAAATAAGGAGGGTTACCACGAGTTCATAAAATAAAATTCCAAGTGGAGACGCATTGTCTATTAATCCTTCCAAAATGGAATCAACATCAAAATAGGCCCTCATCATCACCATCATGAGAACATGCATGCTTGGCTGAGACCTTGTCCACAAGAAGTCTTTATAAGGCCTGATGTTTTTGCAATTTCTCTCTAAAAAGTTGCGATTTGTCCTTATTTTTTATTTTTTTTTATTTTTTTAATAAACTAGTATGACATTAAAGGGCCAGTCTGTTTTTGGCAATTACTTTTCATATTCATAAGCAATAAATTGCTGGGGCCAAATAAAAAATTATACAACTATTTCCTCACCTACTATGTGTTTAAAAGGAGTGTGTCACCAGAACCAGCATATCACCCCAGCCCTGCAGATAGATAGGTTAGTGTCACCAGACCCAGCATATCACCCCAGCCCTGCAGATAGATAGGTTAGTGTCACCAGAGCCCGCGCGGGGGGCCCGACCAGCATATCACCCCAGCCCTGCAGATAGATAGGTTAGTGTCACCAGACCCCAGCATATCACCAGAGCCCTGCAGGTAGATAGGTTAGTGTCACCAGACCCCAGCATATCAACCCAGCCCTTCAGATAGATAGGTTAGTGTCACCAGAACCAGCATATCACCCCAGCCCTGTAGATAGATAGGTTAGGGTCACTTGAATCAAAAAGTGTTTTCCCCTTTCTGAATCTGGGCATCCTTTGCCAAGATATCACTGTTTTTTTTTCTGTCAATATGTAAATGAGCTTTTTTGAGCTACAATTATGTTGTCATTGCTCTAAAGACAGAAGAGTTCACACCCTCATTGTTCCAAAGTGCTCATTTACATATTGACAAAAACAGTGATATCTTGTCAATGGAGGCAGGGATTTACAAGAGGAAAATACTGTTTGATTCAGGTGACACTAACCTATCTATCTGCAGGGCTGGGGTGATATGCTGGTTATGGTGACGCTAACCTATCTATCTGCAGGGATGGGGTGATATGCTGGGTCTGGTGACACTAACCTATCTATCTGCAGGGCTGGGGTGATATGCTGGGGTCTGGTGACACTAACCTATCTATCTGCAGGGCTGGGGTGATATGCTGGGTCTGGTGACACTAACCTATCTATCTGCAGGGCTGGGGTGATATGCTGGGGTCGGGCCTAACCTATCTATCTGCAGGGCTGGGGTGATATGCTGGTTCTGGTGACACTAACCTATCTATCTGCAGGGCTGGGGTGATATGCTGGGGTCTGGTGACACTAACCTATCTATCTGCAGGGCTGGGGTGATATGCTGGTTCTGGTGACACTAACCTATCTATCTGCAGGGCTGGGGTGATATGCTGGTTCTGGTGACACTAACCTATCTATCTGCAGGGCTGGGGTGATATGCTGGTTCTGGTGACATTAACCTATCTATCTGCAGGGCTGGGGTGATATGCTGGTTCTGGTGACACTAACCTATCTATCTGCAGGGCTGGGGTGATATGCTGGGGTCTGGTGACACTAACTTATCTATCTGCAGGGCTGGGGTGATATGCTGGTTCTGGTGACACTAACCTATCTATCTGCAGGGCTGGGGTGATATGCTGGTTCAGGTGACCCTAACCTATCTATCTGCAGGGCTGGGGTGATATGCTGGTTCTGGTGACACTAACCTATCTATCTGCAGGGCTGGGGTGATATGCTGGTTCTGGTGACATTAACCTATCTATCTGCAGGGCTGGGGTGATATGCTGGTTCTGGTGACACTAACCTATCTATCTGCAGGGCTGGGGTGATATGCTGGTTCTGGTGACATTAACCTATCTATCTGCAGGGCTGGGGTGATATGCTGGTTCTGGTGACACTAACCTATCTATCTGCAGGGCTGGGGTGATATGCTGGGGTCTGGTGACACTAACTTATCTATCTGCAGGGCTGGGGTGATATGCTGGTTCTGGTGACACTAACCTATCTATCTGCAGGGCTGGGGTGATATGCTGGTTCAAGTGACCCTAACCTATCTATCTGCAGGGCTGGGGTGATATGCTGGTTCTGGTGACACTAACCTATCTATCTGCAGGGCTGGGGTGATATGCTGGTTCAGGTGACCCTAACCTATCTATCTGCAGGGCTGGGGTGATATGCTGGTTCTGGTGACACTAACCTATCTATCTGCAGGGCTGGGGTGATATGCTGGTTATGGTGACACTAACCTATCTATCTGCAGGGCTGGGGTGATATGCTGGTTCTGGTGACACTAACCTATCTATCTGCAGGGCTGGGGTGATATGCTGGGGTCTGGTGACACTAACTTATCTATCTGCAGGGCTGGGGTGATATGCTGGTTCTGGTGACACTAACCTATCTATCTGCAGGGCTGGGGTGATATGCTGGTTCTGGTGACACTAACCTATCTATCTGCAGGGCTGGGGTGATATGCAGGTTCTGGTGACACTAACCTATCTATCTGCAGGGCTGGGGTGATATGCAGGTTCTGGTGACACTAACCTATCTATCTGCAGGGCTGGGGTGATATGCTGGTTCTGGTGACATTAACCTATCTATCTGCAGGGCTGGGGTGATATGCTGGTTCTGGTGACACTAACCTATCTATCTGCAGGGCTGGGGTGATATGCTGGGATCTGGTGACACTAACCTATCTATCTGCAGGGCTGGGGTGATATGCTGGGGTCTGGTGACACTAACTTATCTATCTGCAGGGCTGGGGTGATATGCTGGTTCTGGTGACACTAACCTATCTATCTGCAGGGCTGGGGTGATATGCTGGGTCGGGTGACACTAACCTATCTATCTGCAGGGCTGGGGTGATATGCTGGGGTCTGGTGACACTAACCTATCTATCTGCAGGGCTGTGTTGATGCACCGGGTTCTGGTGACACACTCCCTTTAATACTGGTGTCTCTTTATATAGCAGGGCCTGGGTTACATCCATTGACATAGGAAGTCCATGGCAACCAATTTGCCCCATATATGGCATTAGCTGAAGGCCAAATTGCCATAGAGCTAAGGGCAAAGGAAGGATCCAAGAGTCTTTGGATTAATACTGCAGTACACATGGACTAGCACTGCTACTACCTGCACTCAGTATTGGTCCTTTATCAACTGCCTTGATCAAAGATTAACAAATCAGTGTTGCTTTAGGACCATTTTTTTTACCCAGGAAAAAAAGCCAAGTCAATCCCCCAAGGCACTTTTACAGCTATATTCACACAAACGATATTCACAGCCTTATGACAACCATTTTTTAAGGGCCATCTACAGCTGCATGAAAATGAAGAATTGACATGTCCTATTTTTATCTGTTTTCACAGATACCTCAATGGACTCAAATCTATTAGGGATCCAGGAAAACAGGTGCCCTTCAGATGCAAATGTCCCTTTTTCATGGCTGTTTTGCCCATCGGTCGTGTGAATATAGCTTAAAGGGGTTATCCAGCTTCCAAAAATGATCTGCAAATATAGCCACATCAGTGCTAAATACTCACTGTTTCCTTGTGCAGCCTTTGTTTGGCTTTATTTTACTTGCTGCTCTTTGTATCACTGTTGTTTACATGCAGTGAATCTGTGGACATACTACATTTCCCATGATTCATCTGCCTGCTCTCACTCTCTGTGTACCCCTCCCTTCTCCACTCTCCACTGCAATGAAATCACAGGTAATAAATCACTCCCATATCCATGGTCACATGCTGCTGTGACGTTTCCTGGCTGTACTGCTCACAGGGAGGGGTAGTGAGCTTGTAAATGGAACGTCACAGCTGATGTCAATTGCCTGGAAAATAAATCAGATAAATGGTGCTGAATTTAAACAGGATAGGACGGATTAGGACTAAACAGGATTAGGACGTGTTTTGTATTGATGCCTCCTGTTATTTGGCCCATATTTTTTAATAACTGGATTAATTCCCTTTTCTCAATTCCAGTATGTGTCTCAGATCTGCGCTAATCCCATAAATTGAGGGCCATATGGTGGGTATTTCTATGCTTTACTAGAGTCCAAAAAAGTGACTGTTGGTGGCAAGGGAATAGTAGCATAGCTAGCCATATAATCTGGCCATCAATGGGAAGGGGATTAACACAAATTGGTTATATTTGGCATCAGGGGACCAGGTAGAAGAATAGGAAGGGATAAGCTAGGTCACAAATCATAGGCCAACACATCGAGTCTCAAAATGTCCACAAGTACTACAGTAATACTAGCGAAAAACACTATAACTGGCGGAACAACTTTGATTGTCTGATCTGGTGGTGCATACGATGCCTAGAAAGATCTCAAAGCCTGGTTCTCTAGTACCATCTGTAGCAATCCTATAAATCAATGTCCGACCCTTGGGACACAACTTGTAAGCCAAGCCATGTGCAAAAAACGTGAGGGAATGCCACTCAAAAAGGGCACAAGGATGTGGTCCATGGCGAGCCCTCTCTGAAAAAAGAAAGCCCCCAATCTTTCCCATTCCTCCAAGTCTAAAGGCCCTCAAAGGGTGTAGGCAATTTATCTACACATACCTGTTCAAGGTGATCTTTCATAGTGCACAGCAGAGTGGACTGGCTAGGTTGGAGGTCTTTAGGGGATACTTTTTCTCCTTAGGAAGAGAAGACTATGCAAATGAGATAAAAAAGGAAGTTGTGCCTCTAGTGCCATCTGTTGGAAGGTAGCAATCCTATAAGACCATGTCCATTGATTGTAAATGGTATGGCCCAACACCATCTGAACCATCTGTCAGCATCAACTGTGGCTACTGTTTCCATAACCTTCTGCCTAGAATGGGCAAAAATAGTACAAAAACTAAATCACCCATGTAAAGCTTCCCAAGAATCTTGGACCACATCATTTCCCTTTGGCATGACTTGAATGTGTTCTGGAATGTTGTTAACATATCCAAGAAGTTTAGAAAATTCTCAATAATATCACATGTAACACTCAAATTTAGCATCAAATTAGGCTCTAATGACTACAACGGAGCAGCTGTCACTTGTAGAACGTGCCATGTACATATGTGACATGCTCGCGATAATAACCATGGAAACCTCGCTGTCAGCTGTCAGATTGAGATCTTCACAAATGAATGTGTCAAAGATGCGGATATAGTAAAACGTATCGAATGAGCGTTGGGAAGAAGGACGAGTGACAGGAGGATCTGACTTCATCAAAGCTTTACAATTGAAATATTTGGAATTTTTGGTTTTAATTTATGAAAAAGTGAATAGTTTGGGACGTGGATGGCTTAGCCTCACGCAGGCTCCTATTTTCTATGAGGACACAGATAGTGATGTGAACTGGTGACGATAGCGCTATTGATACTGGTCTAATATCTCAGTATATAAATTTAGAGTGTTTTATTTTAGTACATTGTTTATATTATTATATTCAGAATTTTTGTAGATAAAAATGACTAAATAAGACAAAAATTTCCTCTAAACCCAAAATCCCACACGAAACATCTTCTGTATTTTGTTTTCATGACCAGCTCTTTCACTGCAGCGTCTATAATAAGCTCTCACTGACTCAGCACAAGCGGGAGCCACTGGCATTCTGCGTGTGCCCACAGACACCGACTCTCGCCAAAAATGACCCGTTCACAGTATTTCCCATGGTTACTTAGTAATCTGTGGAGACTGTGTGTGCTGAGTGGGATCGAGGAGTTGGCACTACAGGCACAAGACCCATGTTGGGGGTCCTTAAGCCCTATCATCATCAGCATACCAGGCATTTTTTTCTATGTTCCTTCTTTTAACCACAGAACATTAAAAAAAAGTGTTTTTCATTGTAAAATATTTTCCCTTATCGTGGCAAATTCGCGCTTATTTTTGTTTTGTGGAATTTTACTACTGGTATATTCATGTGTTATAGTCACATATTCTATCTTTTTTATGCGACACTACCTTAGTACTGAAATTATGAAAATATTCAAGTCTATCTATCTATCTATCTATCTATCTATCTATATCATATCTATCTATCTCATATCTATCTATCTATCTACATATCTATCTATCTCATCTATCTATCTCATACCTATCTCTCTATCTATCTATCTATCTACATATCTATCTATCTATCTATCTATCTATCTATCTATCTCATCATCTATCTATCTACATATCTATCTATCTATCATATCTATCTATCTCATATCTATCTATCTATCTATCTCTATCTATCTATCTATCTCTCATATCTACTATCTCATATCTATCTATCTATCTATCTATCTATCTATCTATCTGTCTGTCTACCTGCCTATCTATCTATCTATCTATCTATCTATCTATCTATCTATCTATCTCATATCTATCTATCTATCTCTCATATCTATCTATCTATCTATCTATCTATCTATCTATCTATCTATCTACCGTCTATCTATCTATCTATCTATCTATCTATCTTGATCTATCTATCTACTCATATCTATCCCATATCTATCTATCTATCTATCTACGTATCTATCTATCTACGTCATCTCAATCTATCCCATATCTATCTATCTATCTCATATCTATCTATTGTATCTACTATCATCTATCTATCTATCTATCTATCTATTCTGTCTATCTATCTATGCTCTCATTTATATTTATCTAGCTAGATATTATCTATAACTCCCATATCTATCACTATTCTATCAATGTATATAATATCTATCTATCTATCTATATATCTATCTATCTATCTATCTATCTATCTATCTATCTATCTATCTATCTCATATCTATCTGTCTATTGTTCTCATATCTATATCTGTCTGTCTATCTATCTATCTATACATGTATCTCATATCTATCTATCTATCTATCTATCTATCTATCTATCTTTCTGTCTATCTATTGCTCTCATATCTATTTATCTAGCTATATATTATGTATAACTCCCATATCTATCACTATTCTATCAATGTATATATATTATCTATCTATCTCATATCTATCTATCTATCTATCTATCTATCTATCTATCTATCTCATATCTATCATCTATCTATCTAACCAGATTTCCTTTCGCCCTTCCAGCCTACCTTCCTTCTTTTCTCCTTCCCTTTTTTTCTCTTCTCCCTTATTTCCTCCTATGCTTCCTTCCTGTCTTTTCTCCTTTCCTTCCTCTCTATCATCTTCCATGTTCCATGTATAATGTGTTTCCTCTTGTAGCAAACATGTATTTAGGTCTCCTCTGGCACCAAGTTCTTGAGATAAGTGGTATCTCTGCACAGCGTCATCCTGAGGTTCCTTGGGCACACCAGATAAAATGATTCTAGGGGCCCACCCTCCAACAGCTCCTACGAAGTAGACCATAGTACCCTTCAAATTTGGGTGTTTTCTTCTATTGTGTTAGAGCGTGGGCCCACTGGAGGATCCTCTGTTATTCTGATAGGCCAGTCCGACACATCCCCTATAGCAGCGCTCCTGAACAAATGGCCATTCTCGTATATGAACATGGTATATGACATACATTTAATAGATAGAAACTAGACATGCATCATATCTGTCTCTGCTATCCAATATCTGGATACAGAACCCCTCTATAGAAGAAATCTGCCATAAGATTTACCCCCAAATGATCAGTTTACCCCCTCGGTGTGTTCTGTTAGGTACATGAGCTGCCCAGGTGTCACAGTGAAGTTTGTTTTTTCTTCCTAATATGTTCGCAAAGGATATTATGTAACCGGAGTAGAAAATGAAAAGCAGGAAAGCAAATAACCCCAGATACATGTATGCTACATCTGCCAAATCTGCCGTGATCACAAAGATTTAGATCTAAATCACAGATGAAACAACCTGGAGGAGCCGCGGTCAGGGCAGATTCAGATGAGATTTCTAAGAAGATCCCACTCCACATAACCCTACAGTGCCCACTGGGTATATATGTATACACACGTCCTGTATTACTGCATATTTGTCACACTGAATGGCTTATAATATGACAAAAGGTTGCCCAATATACAGTGGGGGAAAACAAGTATTTAGTCAGCCACCAATTGTGCAAGTTCTCCCACTTAAAAAGATGAGGCCGGCCTGTAATTGTCATCATAGGTAGACCTCAACTATGAGAGACAAAATGAGAAAACTAATCCAGAAAATCACATTGTCTGATTTTTAAAGAATTTATTTGCAAACTATGGTGGAAAATAAGTATTTGGTCAAGAACAAAAGTTCATCTCAATACTTTGTTATATATCCTTTGTTGGCAATGACAGAGGTCAAACGTTTTCTGTAAGTCTTCACAAGGTTGGCACACACTGTTGCTGGTATGTTGGCCCATTCCTCCATGCAGATCTCCTCTAGAGCAGGGATGTTTTGGGGCTGTCGCTGGGCAACACGGACTTTCAACTCTCTCCAAAGGTTTTCTATGGGGTTGAGATCTGGAGACTGGCTAGGCCACTCCAGGACCTTGAAATGCTTCTTACGAAGCCGCTCCTTCGTTGCCCTGGCGGTGTGCTTGGGATCATTGTCATGCTGAAAGACCCAGCCACGTTTCATCTTCAATGCCCTTGCTGATGGAAGTAGGTTTGCACTCAAAATCTCACGATACATGGCCCCATTCATTCTTTCATGTACACGGATCAGTCGTCCTGGTCCCTTTGCAGAGAAACAGCCCCAAAGCATGATGTTGCCCCCCCCATGCTTCACAGTAGGTATGGTGTTCTTTGGATGCAACTCAGCATTCACTCTCCTCCAAACACGACGAGTTGAGTTTCTACCAAACAGTTCTACTTTGGTTTCATCTGACCATATGACATTCTCCCAATACTCTTCTGGAACATCCAAATGCTGTCTAGCAAACCTCAGACGGGCCCGGATATGTACTGGCTTAAGCAGGGGGACACGTCTGGCACTGCAGGATCTGAGTCCCTGGCGGCGTAGTGTGTTACTGATGGTAGCCTTTGTTACGTTAGTCCCAGCTTTCTGCAGGTCACTCACTAGGTCCCCCGTGTGGTTCTGGGATTTTTGCTCACCGTTCTTGTGATCATTTTGACCCCACAGGGTTAGATCTTGCGTGGAGCCCCTGATGGAGGGAGATTATCAGTGGTCTTGTATGTCTTCCATTTTCTAATTATCGCTCCCACAGGTGATTTCTTCACACCAAGCTGCTTGCCTATTGCAAATTCAGTCTTCCCAGCCTGGTGCAGGGCTACCATTTTGTTTCTGGTGTCCTTCCACAGCTCTTTGGTCTTCACCATAGTGGAGTTTGGAGTGTGACTGTTTGAGGTTGTGGACAGGTGTCTTTTATACTGATAACAATGTCAAACAGGAGCCATTACTACAGGTAATGAGTGGAGGACAGAGGAGCCTCTTAAAGGAGAAGTTACAGGTCTGTGAGAGCCAGAAATCTTGCTTGTTTGTAGGTGACCAAATACTTATTTTCCACCATAATTTGCAAATAAATTCTTAAAAAATCAGACAATGTGATTTTCTGGATTAGTTTTCTCATTTTGTCTCTCATAGTTGAGGTCTACCTATGATGACAATTACAGGCCAGTCTCATCTTTTTAAGTGGGAGAACTTGCACAATTGGTGGCTGACTAAATACTTTTTTTCCCCACTGTATAATAATGACATGACATTCTAGTAGGCTTTGTGCTGCAATGTCTCCAGTTCCATATTGCTAGATTGACAGATAGCTAGATAGATAGATAGATAGATAAATATATAGATAGATAGATAGATAGATATTGGATAGATAGATAGATAGATAGATAGATAGATAGATAGATAGGATACTTAGATCGGTAAATAGACAAGATGCTTACATAGATAGATAGAGTGATAGATCCACACCTCACCCACTACATTGTGCAATTGTGGGCACAGCGGGGCAGCAATCGGGATGAGTCTCTTCCTGACAGATTTATTATAACTCACAACAGTTTTCTAAGTTCCTATCTGGTATAGATTTCCATTCTGGCGCCGGGATGCCCAACAGATTTATGAAGAGGACACAGTTTCTTAATAAATGGATGGACTGGTGCAGGGAATTGGAGATTTATGTAGACTGGCGTATGGTTTGCTAGTCTTAATAAATTTGCCCCAATGTGCTTTAAAAATGGCAATACAAAAATGGAAGAACCTCACCAGTCTCACCAGAACCTCAACTATGACATGGATAGGTGATATTTGCTTATGACCCCTTTCATTAATGCCCCCATACATCACTAACCCTGTAACGTACGTGTATGTAGTCTAATGCAGGGTAAGTTGAAGTTCACACCACATAGGACTATGATGCTAATATTTCAGTTTTTGGGACAATCCCTGGAGGGTATTGAGTCTCATTGAGGAGATCCCGCTGATTTTTGGAGTTTTATACACAATGTCTTATGGGGGAAAAAATGTAAATTAGTTCTCCTCCAGAAAGATGACTGTGTCTCTAGTGCCATCTACAAGTAGGGGTAACCACTTTAAAAAGGGCCCATCACCAGGTCTGAAGATTCCAATGACACATCATCTGTCAACCTACGCATTTTGGTGTTTTGTTTATCCAGATCCATGAAGCTATTCTACCGATATAAGCCCTTATAGTGTTGATGTAAATTAGGCTCTACTAGGCAAGTGGGTGGTTACACTGCATGACATACAATGCACATAGAAACCACAGTGTTACCACCCATTGGACTAGTTGACCCTAATCTACATCAACACTGAAAGGGCTTATAACTTTGGAATGGCTGAACAGATTTGTACCTGGTGACAGTTCCTCTTTAACATACCTATTATAAAGTCCTCACCATCACACAGTCCAAATTCCATGATCTTCTAGATAATGGGTGGTCTTCTCTCCGAGCAGTAGCCCGCCCATACAGCCTATACATTAACAACCCATCACTACTGACAAGGCTGGTCCTGGTTGAGATAGTCCATACCTTCTAAAGTGTGACATCTTCAAGGTAAATCAGTCTTGTGTCAAGAGAGTCTCTTCCTCCCGAGTCTTTGAAGCTGTCGATCAACTCATTAAGGTCCGGTCCTCGATAACTGGAGGGGAGGCCGCTGAAGGAACCCTCTCCGTAATGACCGTCCTTCACATGTTTTGTGTAAAAGTATCAGCCCCCTAGATCTAGAACATATCTGAGGGTTACCGGGAGTTCACCAGGTTGAGTAAATGAATTCTGCCATGAGGTCATGTTTTTGACATTATTTTCTGAAGTTTTTCGTTTCAGCGGGGCAGAGACAAAAAGTAATTATATCCATGTGTTGCAGTTTGATGACCATATGGAAGCCACTAGTTTTTATCACAGCCCCATGGTAATTGTCAGGATTTCTTCACTGACCAGGCCTGATGTCATTCTGTTAGTCATAATATATGCCTCAATGGTGCCTCCCTGGATGTGCACAGTATCAATCACCCCCCGTGTTATCTGCAACGCAACATTAAAGGTTACTGTTTATGTACTTAGAAAATAATACAGATGTGGCAGAGCTGAGTCCGTCCGATGAAGCAGGGTTGTGTTTCTCATCTGGCACTACTTATGGAAATATCAGACTGATACTATTTACTATGTACTATCTCATAAGTATGTCTATTATATACTATCTGCTATCTACTATCCTTCAGCCTACTAAAACATTACACAGCCTAAAAGACTTAAAGCATAATTAAACCTTCAGAAATCCATAGGGCAGGTGAAGATAACAAAATTTGTAATATACTTTATATAAGAAAAGTGCCTGTTTCTTCACTTATTTGCCTCCTTCTGTCATTGATCAAATCTGTACGATTGAAGTCTATGGAGAAGGGAGGGGGAGGAAGAGAGAGCTCCTCAAAGCAGAGAGACAGAGAGGTTTTCTTTCACAACACAGCTGAGTTGTCAGGAATTACTATCCAGTCTTCTTCTGACAGAAAGGACTCATTTATCCTGCAGACACTTCATATCTCTGTCTCCTCCACCCTCCCCTCTCCATAGACTTCACTGTAAACTGTCACTGCTTCTACAGTCTCTCTTCAGACCACAGAGTATAATAAGTGGAGGTCCAAGGGAGGAGCTTTAAAGTAATAAATATGGATTCTTACCTTCCCTCACCCTCTCCTGGGTTTCTTCAGTGTCCACCGCTTCATCACGGTCCTCTTCAGGCTTCCTATCATGGATATCATGGGCTCATAGGATCTCTGCGGCCTGTGATTGGGCCTCAGAAGTCATGTGGGGGCACGCTGACCTCATGATACTTGTATCGAAGCATAATGACGTTGATGCGCCCCACATGACTGTTGAGGTTGGAAGAGGACCACAGTAGAGCACTGGACACCGCGAGGGGGCCCAGGAAAGGAGGTGAGGGAAATTGAGTATAGGTGATCATTATTATAAAGCACTTCTAATGGACCTCCAAAGTGATTCATGGGTGTCAAACCCCAAAAATCTTGGGCTTGGCCAAACCTGAAATTTTTGGAAAATTTGTAACAATCCCGGGTTTGTTAAGAACTGGTTCGCTCATCTCTAAAGGGAAAATCTTTTTTGTTCTGGTTACATTAAATAAATACAAAAATGTCTCATTCTTTATGCTAGCCCTGTATGTACGTAATAATACCCACCAGACCGGGTCTTCATGAGAGGGGGATTCTGGTTTTGCGTTCTTAGGATTAGTGAGTTTTGCTGTCATCACATCAGTCTTTAGGTCAGTCAGTATATATTACTGCTACACTTACAGATGGGAGTTATATATGTGGTATGACAAGGGAAAGAACAAGAATTAGCAGCCCGGATATCACAGCTGAATCATACTTCAATGGCGGCATACACAAAAAATACAAAATGCACAAAAAGATTAGGTAAATTCTAAAAATATACAAGAGGTATAACAATCACACCAAGAACAGTATTAAACCTTTACCGTCCTCGCCAGTTTTGGCCTTTATGATGTCTTTTTTTCATCCTCACCTTTTGAGATCTATAAATTTTAAAATTTGCCATCAATGTAGTTGTTTGGGGGTTTGTTTTTTGCTGGACTACTTGTATTTTTAGAGTCACCATTTTGGGGTACAGATAATGTATGGAAAAACTTTTATGATTCTTTTGGAAGGGGAATAGGGGAAAAAAAGCAAATTTTTGGTCTTTGTTTCATTTTAAGGATGTTCTCCCAGTGAGTGATTCTTTGATCAGCCATATAATACACTCCAATGCTTCTGTATTCAAGTGTATTATAGCTGTCATTATAACGCTGACTGCATACTTGCCAATAGTTTGTTAATGATGTCCAAGAGAATGACACACGCATGGCACCAACAAAATTTGTCCCGTGTGGAGGTGACCACACCACACCCCTTCTGGACATTGCCCTACCAATTTTGTATATCACCACTCCCCCTACCCTTTGATGTGGGCACGAAATGTGCAAGCCATGCCTCCTTTTTGGATGTGAACAGCATAAGCCCTATTTGCAACGACTGCTAGCCCAGTGGATCAGTAGCTTTGCCTGCTCTTGTGGGAGTCTTAGAGGTTGCTTCTTTTTTTTTTTTAGGAGCCTCCTAAACCTGGCAAGTATGGCTAACAGGTATCGTATTAGACCCTATCTCTGGTGTACTAAAATAGCAAATCTGAATCCATTGTAAGGCCTTCCACTGCCATGACAACCCATCGACAACTGTGATCACCTTTCCACACCCAACAAAGTCATAGTGTGGTGAGGCAAAAGTAGGTCCAAGATGGCAGCTATGGTCTCTCTATCTGACTCTGGTGATGGTTTGGCCACCAAGGTGACTGTTCTTTCCTCCCTTAGGGCCAGGGCTTTGCAGTGAATGATGATGGTGAATGATGATGAGGACTAATGCCCAAATAATGTGGCAAGAGACTCTGTCACTGTTAGCACCCCATTTTTGAGTCAAGCTTGACGTTGACGGTTACATGTCCAGTCAAAAGGGAGGCTCAGTCTCTTTGGTTACAGAGTCCACTTACCCTTCACTCTCTCCTGGTCCTTCCTATGGATATTCTGCGGCAACCTCAGGCTAGTAGCAAGCCCCTTTCCAGGTAGCTGCCGTCAGCCAATGCAATCCACTTAACCGTAAGGTGATCGGGTAACCCTTGCAATGGATAAGAGTCTTTACTGTGTAGCATTGGAGGACTTTGGAAAAGAAAACTCTCTGCAAACTTTTAAGGCCCCCGTGATGTGGTGCAGCCTGGTAACAACTACAATAAACTAACTCAAGGGGTAGGGTTAACCTATATATATCACTAAAGCTCCTCCCACCTTCTGGAAATTTCGGAGGACATACCATTCCAGTTTACAGGTGTTAAACAACCTAATGGTATAATCCTAGTTAAAGGTTCATTACAAATCTCATAAATCAGCAAAAACACATAAAATAACAGCAGTTTTATACAGACTATGAACAATATACCAACCAAATAGGTGAACATTAACACTCCTCATCTTCCTCTGGGACACTTCAGGTTGACCGAGGGTGCTCCCTCCTTCTGACTACTTAGATGCTGTAGTTGCTATTGATTGCATGCTATGGCAGCACATGAAGTGCCTATGAGACTATTATGCAGTCCATCATGTGGGCCCATTCACACAGTATTGCCTTGTTCGTGGGCCCTTTTATTAATAATTACATTTTTATTCTCTCCCACTAGTTTCAGTCACCACATCATTACTGTGTCATGTAACATTGAGAACATAAAACTATAGGGAAAAGTGGGAGCAAGGACCTAATAAAACAAACATAAGTACGTCTTGTGTGCAATGAATAGAGTTGATATTTCACACTCCAAACGGTAGTTCCAGAATTGGTCAGTGTAGACAGAAGAACTGGAGAAAGTCCAGATTCGCACACACATTAAATACAGGGGTCTACGGGTTATTTATTTTTGCAATATTTTTGTCACAGCTGGCAGCGTGCTTATTATAACATGGGATTACATAATATGAGTACTGGATGATCTCAGCAAAAATTTGAGGAAACTATTTTCACCTGGATAGGAAATAACATAAAATAAGAAAATAACTAGATGTGGAAATGGACATTCGGTTGCCCAAAGTGTGAGAGTCTCATAACTCATTGGGTCTACCATTGGACTATGATCAGAGGTGTAACTTGAAGCTCCTGGGCCCCCATGCAAAATCCGTAATGGAGCCCCCACTTGCCACGTGCTATCTATGATCCTGGCACATTTGTATTGTAGGGATTGTTCGGGCCCCCTCAGGCTCCAGGGCCCAGTAGTGATCGCTAATTCTGCACTCCCTATAGCTATGCACCTGACTGTGATGGTAAGAATATACATAGCAGCGGCAGATCATGGGGCCTGTGGAGAGAAAGGACCCACCACTTATTGGACTCTTTAGCAACTGGGCAGTAGCATATGCTCTCTTCCCATCTCAGAGTCAGACATTGCTTTCCAACCAGGCTTCAACAGAATTTAAAAAAAAAAGAAAACTCATGAAACAGGCCTGGACAGAAATGATGTTACCCCTGAAAATAATGTGACCAAAAGGGACATGTTACATCAAGGTGTGTCCACTAATTAGCATCCCAGGTGTCTACAATCCTGTAATCAGTCAGTGGCCTGTATATAGGGCTACAGATACTCACTGTGCTGTTTGGTGACATGGTGAGTACCAACATGGACCAGAGGAAGCGAAGGAAAGAGTTGTCTCAGGAGCTTAGAAAGAAAATTATAGACAAGCATGTTAAAGGTAAAGGTTATAAAACCATCTCCAAGCAGCTTAATGTTCGTGTGACTACAGTTGCACATATTATTCAGAAATTTAAGATCCATGGGACTGTAGCCAACCTCCCTGGACATGTCCACAGGAGGAAAATTGATGACAAATCAAAGAGAAGGATAATACGAATGGTAACAAAAGAGCCCAGAAAAACTTCTAAAGAGATTAAAGGTGAACTTCAAGCTCAAGGAACATCAGTGTCAGATCGCACCATCCGTCCTTGTTTGGACTTCATGGGAGACGACCAAAAAGGACACCATTGTTGAAAACAAATCATAAGAAAGCCAGACTGGAATTTGCCAAACTGCATGTTGACAAGCCTCAAAACTTCTGGGAGAATGTCCTATGGACAGATGAGACAAAAATCGACATTTTTGGCAAGGCACATCAGCTCTATGTTCACAGACGGAAAAATTAAGCATATCTTGAAAAGAACACTGTCCCTACTGTGAAACATGGAGGAGGCTCTGTTATGTTCTGGGGCTGCTTTGCTGCATCTGGCACAGGGTGTCTTGAATCTGTGCAGGGTACATTGAAATCTCAATACTATCAAGGGATTCTAGAGAGAAATGTGCTGCCCAGTGTCAGAAAGCTTGGTCTCAGTCGCAGGTCATGGGTCTTGCAACATGATAATGACCCAAAACACAGCTAAAAACACCCAAGAATGGCTAAGAGGAAAACATTGGACTATTCTGAAGTGGCCTTCTATGAGCCCTGACCTAAATCCTATTGAGCATCTTTTGAAGGAGCTGAAACATGCCGTCTGGAAAAGGCACCCTTCACACCCGAGACAACTGGAGCAGTTTACTCATGAGGAGTGGCCAAAATACCTGCTGAGAGGTGCAGAAGTCTCATTGACAGTTACAGGAATCGTTTGATTGCAGGGATTGCCTCAAAAGGTTGTGCAACAAAATATTAAGTTAAGGGAACCATCATTTCTGTCCAGGCCTGTTTCATGAGTTTTCTTTTTTTTAAAATTCTGTTGAAACCTGGTTGGAAAGCAATGTCTGACTTTCATTTGTTCATTTTCATAGAATTTTTATATATTATTACTTTTGTCAGATTCAAGTTATTTCTGTGACCATTGTGGGTTTTTCTTTCATTAAACGAGGGAGGGGAAACAACAATTTTGTCCACATGTGTATATAGCAATCTGCGGATATATGGCACTATTTCTTTAGACATTATATGTATGTATTATTTGAGCACTGTATGGCAGTAAAGGGGTATACAATTTTAAGGAAAAAGTGTATATCTGTATATATATATGGAAATTATGAGAACAATTACCTAAAATTGATGGTTCGTTTAACTTTGCTTGTCATCCAGGGCCCCATTTTTGAAAAAGAGAGATCTAGTTGCCACCATAGTCTTATAAAATATATGAACAATGACACCTTCAGAAAATTCCCTCTCTATTTCATGGTCAGTGATACAGCCGAGGATGTCATGGTCAAGTACTAACTGAGCAGTAGAAGTCTCGGCTCTCCTGTATGCGTATGTGTTGACAGGCTTGTCAGATTGAGCTTCATCGGTCTAAAGTTGTGACAAGAAAGTCATGGTTAGTAGGAAAATTCGATACATCATACAATATTCTCTCAATGCAACTTATATTTTTTTTCTATTTTTCCGTTCATTTTTTTCTGTTGTTATAGTTTTTTATGTATAAGGTGCATCCAAATCCAACATTTCTAAAAATATATTGCATCAGTTTTTATAAATGAATTAAAAACTGTAAATTCTGTGCCGACCTTTGCAAGCACAACCTTTTGTATTGTTCCGAAACACTTAGAATACAAAGTAACTTTACAAACAATATAAATTAATTTTGTTCAAAATTTCTTACCATTTGGGATAGATAGTTCTTATACAAATCTATGTGTCTCCATGGTAACAGACTACAAACAAAGTCTGTGCTGTCTGGTCCTACAGTCATGTGTTACTTCCTTACTTCTGCCTGATTTCTCAGTCACACAACCTGCATGATCATTACTCTAAGTAGTTTTGCTTTCCTCATCCTCTGTTTAGCTCTGTCACCAGTTTTGAGACATCAGAACTCCTTTTAAATGACCCCCTTTAGGGTTTGTTTACATGGCAGAATCTTGAGCTGATGTTGAGGTGGATTCTGCCACCAAAAAAGCGACAGATTCCACCCTCATTCTGCTCCCATTGTTTTCAATGGGAAGTAGAGAATGGAGTAGGCCGCAGAAAAAATAAGCGTCCTGCTTGATCTTGCTACAGATTCAGAGATTGATTCGGCCACAGAGTACGAGTCGCAAGACACGCCGCCGATTAAGCCCATTCATCTGAGCCTAATGAGTGTCAGAAAGCCACGGGAACTTCAGCATTACACATCGAGGAGCCGGAGGACCAGAAAATGAAGAGGAATCGAGGTGGATATCCATCTCAAATTCCTCTTCAGTTTCGGCTTTGCCGGCACATATCTGCCTTAGATTTCTCTTCATGTTCCTGGTGTCTACAATGGGAATCAGGGTGGATTCTGCCACTGATTTTGAAGTGGATTCTACCTCAAGACCAATGTCAGATTCCACTGTGTGAATGGGCCCTTAAATGGTAAAATTCTGTTTGCTTTCCGCCACCATTAGAGGGAGTGAGTGCCCTCTAGAGCTGGCGGCAGACTCTATCTCTGTGAATCAGAGCTATAGTAAGGATACTAGAGCTGCAACAAGGGTTCTCAAGGGTGGACATTCCCTTTAAGGTTTCCATTTCTCCCAGGTTACAGCCTGGGAGAGATCAGATGTAATTGGTTAAGGAACTATAAAGAAATATAACAAAATACTTTAAATTAGTAGCTAAACCTTGTCCCCTAATCCAGAACTTTCTACAGTATATACCGTATCCTTCTCATTATTCTCTCCCCATTCTTTTTGCAGAAATTTTCTCCCAGCTTCCCGTTGTTATTGGCTTTTCAGTCTCTAATTTTCACTTGAGAAGGTATAGGAGTCTCGAGCATGGCACCTCTCCAAAATTATATAACTTTTGGCAGCTGAAACGTTTCTGAGGCTCTCAGCAGCTCACACAGAACACAACCTTTGGAGGAATCAGCGAGGACTCGATAAGAGATTCTGAAGTGGAGCTTTCTCTTAATTTAATGGCCTTCACAGGCCGGCCAGCCCCCGGGGGAATCCTACAATGTGAGCCCTTTATGAAGGAGCTGGGAGAGCGCAGATAAAAGCTCGTGATTAGAATTCTTAGAAAGCAGCGCCGGAGAATTAGCGCGTTTTCATCCTACACCAGAGAAGCTGAGATCTAGAATAATAGTCAGGAATATTTATTGGTGTAATAATACTTCGCTATCGAGAGCTCAGCACAAGGCAGGAAGAGACATTAAAGGATCAGCTAAAAGCTGCAATTTGTGCCAACAGCACACAGTGGAGAAAGGATTGTAATGTACAGATGTTAACACATGATGTGCTAAAGGAACACCCGGGAAAATCTGATATACTGTGTCATGGCTTGGGAAGAGCGAACCGGCTGGTAACAAATCAGGTTCACCAAGAGTTTTCCAAAAATTTCCAAACCCAAGATTTTTGAGCTTCACCACCCACAAATTCAGACCTAAAAATATAAGTGGACCCAGTGGAGGTGCGTAAACATTATAAACACTGATGCTCACCTTCCATGGTGTCCAGTTTTCTCTCCTATCCTCTTCCCACTTCTTCCAGCCTCATGGGTGATGCCCAAGTCACTGTTGAGGTCTGTGATTTGGCCTCAGTAGTCAGCGACATCATAACACTTGGACACAGTGGTTACCCGGGGCTGCGGTCCGAAGAGACTAAAGAGTATAATAACAGCACTTCTAATTCAGACAGAACCAAAACTTGTAGGAGAACCTCCCGAATAGTTAAGAGTTGAATCTGCTCAGTCCCTCTTGATCTTAAGAGTCTAGCAGTCTTCTCACTAAATGATTGAGAGCCTTCTAGGGTGGGGAGAAATTGTGTCCTAGGTACATCGAATGAATGTTAAAGGGGCTTTCTCAGGAGGACTATGATATATATGACCTCTCCTTAGGATACACCATAAATATTCAATGTGTCAATACCAAGCCCAGCCACTATACAATGTATGTCACTGTGCTTCTTAAGCAGTACTTGACGAAAATCTGCACCCCTGTCGGCCAACTGATTGGAGGGGGTTCCAGTGGCATAACTAAAGTCTTGTGGGTCCTGGTGCAAACTTTGACCGGGACCCCCTTATTACAGCATATTCATGATAGTGACACTTATGGGTGCTGCAGATATCTCAGATACTTGAAACTAAAGAACCCACAGCTGCAGTTATCAAGAATACGGTGGTGAGAAATGTAGCACCTGCCATGTAAACAATACTGGGAGCTGAGTGCTCAGGGAAACATCTGACCTGCTAACAGTCTAGGAGATCGAAGAGATCAGTGGGGGTCCAACACCCGGGGCCTGTGCTGATCAGCTGTTTAAATATATTGTGATGCTTTTGAAAGCGCCCTCACCCCTTTACTACAGTATTTACATTGCACAGTATCTGTTTTATATAATTACAATCTGTAATAACATTACACAACTGAAGGGATCCCACATAGTATAATATGCTTCCCCAGTGGCCGCACACAGTATAATATGCTCCCCCAGGGGCCTCACACAGTATATCTTCCACAGTAGCCCCTCACAATATATTGTTTCACAGTGGCCCCACACAGTATAATATGCTCCTCACAGTGGCCCCACACAGTATAATATGCTGCCCACAAGTGGCCTCACACAGTATAATATGCTCCCCACAGTGGACCCACACAATTTAATATGCTCCCCCAGTGGCCTCACACAGTATAATATGCTCCCCACACTGGCCCCACACAATATATTGTTCCACAGTGGCCCCACACAGTATAATATGCTGCCCACAGTGGCCCCACACAGTATAATATGCTGCCCACAGCAGCCTAACACAATATAATATGCTCCAAAGAGCCCCTCCTCTCAGTATAATATGCACTGGAAAGCTTGAGCCGCTTCAGGCGAACACCACAAAATTCGTTTAGACGAGTATTCATGAGGTTTGGCGCTCCGGTTCATTTCAGTGGCATTTTTGTACACTATGGTTTCCTCAGACCCCAGAGGCCCAGAGGAGGTGAGTAAAAATATCAAAAAAACATAATCACCCTGCCTCACCTCTCCTGGGTGTCCTCACTGTGTCCTGCTGTCTTCAGTGTCCTCTTCAGGCCTCTCTCAGCCTATGTCACATACCCCTGGGGTCACCACTGGTGCCTGTGATTGGGCCTCAGCTGTCAAAAAAAATTAAACCAGGAAGATGCCGGCCAATCCCCCATACTGGACAATGTTGTCACAATTTAACAAACTGCTCCAAATGGAACCTGTGAGGATCTTTGTCTCTCTATTACAGTTTTTCTTGACATATTAATCCTTTTTGGTAATTTTTGCCTTATGTTAGTGAGAATCGTGAGTGAATTTGCAGATTTAACCTTTGTCTGATACATAACGTAGGCTTCAGGGTTTCCTTCGGAATACATTGTAAACTGACCCCTCTCAGAGGAGCTTCCTCATTTCTAGGAACCTTAAAGTTCTTCACACTTTTACCCATACCCCTAGATACTTTTTTTGCATTATTGCATTCATTAAACTATGTCTAAAATAAGAGCCATATGGAATTAAACTGACCATTGTGGATTTGTACTTAGATGGAAAATTACTAACAAATGCTAAGTGCGAAAGGGTTTATGGTACATACATGAAATGTAGAAAAATAAATTACGGACAGGCAAAACTTTACGAAATTTATTCAATACGGTGTCTGAAAAAATAACTTTATATATCTATTCTTTCCCATTTGATATGGTCGTGTGATCAGGGTCTTAGAGTGTTCCGGGGCCCCCATTGGTTGCAAACACAAAATGGCTGTAGTCCCTAATTTTGACCACCGGACATGATCAGTGACTTTGCTGAGATTTTCATTCACCTGTTATTCATTTTAATGTAGGGCAGTTACCTCTATGTGAAGTAAGGGGTTCAGGCCCCTCTCATTCTTCTAGTCATTGGGGTACATGTCAACAGCCCCATCATTAAAGCTGATTGTATCAGCCCATTCTTAAAGAGCTCTCCAATTCTCAATATCGGTGGCCTATTCTTTGAATTGGTCATCAATATTGGATCGGTGGGGGTCTGACACCTGGCACCCCCACCAATCAGCTGTTTTCAGCACAGTGTAAGGAGCCAAAAGCAGATGGCTTTGTACACTGTGTACTGACTGTGCTGCCCTATTGCAGCTCAGGTTACTTGACTACACAGTGTACGGACCAATCTGTTTCTAGCTCTGTGCACTGTGCAAATATAAGATGATCATGGGGTGCTGGGTATTGTAGCCCCACTGATCCACTGCTGATCACCTTTCCTAAGGACAAACCATCAACTTTACAACTAAATTACCGTGGCCATGTGTAATGGGGTTGTGCACTGATAAAATGCCGAAACGTTTTGGGTTAACAAATATTTTTCTCCTTTTTTTACACTAGGAAAACCACACTTGATGGTTACTGTCTCTTTAAGTAGTGCAAAATGCTCAGTGGTTATATGCACACTTGAAACTGGCACTAGAACAGAAGAAACGGTTACAGAACACCGACATTGTTGTGAAGTTACTAAACAGGTCCTTGTGTGGGTCCAAGGGCACCTCATGTACCCCAAAAGGTGAGATTGCACACAGGATGGCTGATTGTTCTTAACAAAACCAGTTATGCCACTGTCAGTCTTAGGGAGACTACCCTACTACAGCTTACCCCACCTAGGCATATTTTATGGTCTTGCACCAGACTCTTGTTTAAGATTGCCAGGTCATCTCCAAGAGTCCTTACAATCACTAGGTCACTACCTTTCTCAGGATATGATATTCTTCCTGACCACACACAACTGTGAATGTACAGACGTGTATGTATATGTTTGTATATCAACTAGAGAACAGTCTTTTACCACTTCTGTAGGTAGCTGAAATAGTCTTTATTGGTGATACCGACTCTTTAAAGCTAGGTGCACACTAGTGTTCGGGTCTCCTTCGTTCAGGTCCACATGGGGACCCAAAAGACGAAGACCCTGTCCATTTAAAAAGTGGTTAACCATGGAAACCTGCGGAAACTATAGTGGTGCTTTGACCAGGCCACCAGACAACCAGTCAACCGGTCTGAATTTGACTCCATACAATATTCTGTCCCCAATTCACAGTCCCTGGCTCCCATGAACATACAAGTCTCCCACAGTTGGATCAACCCTTTCAAGAAGCTTTCTTCTCTAGCTCATAAAGGATGGTCCTGGAAAGAGGGTCTATAATATTTACTATGTCATTTGTAAAGAACTTATCCAGATGGGACAACCCCTCTACAGTGTATAATAATATCATTTTACCTGGTTTACATATCTGACCATTTGACATGTTGAGATGGGTAAATCACTCTGTCCAGAGCAAGGTCTATTTTTTCAAGGATCCCAGACAACAAACAACCAAGGAAATCGGTTACATGAATAAGCTCTAAGTTATACTTTCAGGTAGAGACATGTCTATGGGGATCCATGAGTGGAGAGTCCACCAAGTGGCTTTCAAGAAGGGACATCAATGCTCTGTTGGTCTACCTTGCCCGACTGTTATAAACTCAGAAGTTTCTGTACATATCCAAGCCCTTAATAATTGTATGCACGACATTCTCCCATCATAGTCAATGAACGCTCACAAATCTTCAGAAATGAAGAAGCTTTGGACAATGCAATATTTATTTTGAACCCAGCCTAAGCCCACCATATGTATTTTGGCTGGCTAATGTTTTTACTACATGTTGTCTATAGTCTACGCTGGCCAATAGATAGT
Source organism: Leptodactylus fallax (assembly GCA_947044405.1). Classification (NCBI taxonomy): domain Eukaryota; kingdom Metazoa; phylum Chordata; class Amphibia; order Anura; family Leptodactylidae; genus Leptodactylus; species Leptodactylus fallax. The sequence goes on along the minus strand of CAMRHE010001413.1, from coordinate 17,742 downwards.
GTCTGTGAATGAGTTGCATATGTTCTGTCTTAGTTGGCTCTTCCATTGCTAAGCTTTTTCACTTACATCTATGTATTTTCTTGAAGTCCTTGACTTCTAAGAACACTTTACTGTAACAGGACAAGCTTACAGTGTGTATGACATAGAGTGTCTGCTCTGACCATGTAACAGCCCTATAAAGAGTACTTTACAGAGCACAGTCCGCCCCTTTATTCTTCGAAAGTGATGAGTGCTTGTTCTTAACAAATTGGTCACATCTGTCGGCCTGGTAGAAATGTCTGTTTAGAATTTCCTATGTTTCCCTTTGTGCTTGGGATGAGGAAGTGTTATCACCAAGAGTTTAGATATGTTATTATATGCAATGTGCGGATGGTTCCCATTAGCTGAATCCACAATCTCTTTATATGATATCACTGAGGACAAGGTTTTTAGGGTAAGGCCTTCTTAAACAAACTAAGACCTTAACAAACTTTTCCCACTAAACATATAGATGGCATTTAGATGCTCCAACTATGTCAGCGCAGTAAGGTCCAAACATTGGGATCCGTGCTGACAAACCATTCCTGACATGGTGCTGAATAGCGTTAGTGGACTTTAATAATAATTTACCTCTTTTTTCCACTAGGAGGACCTCTGTGGTATCCATCATATTCTGATGGTGCTGAATTAGAAGCCATTATTTCAACACTCCCCCATCTCTTAAGTACCAGTGACTTTTTTAACTGTGATGGTAGATTGATGCCTAGTCTGGCCAAAATGGTGGGTTCAGCCACCTTTGATTTCTTGGCTATAATGCAGTGGGTTGTGGATCCACCATGCCCCTAAACTGATATGACTTTGGGCTACTCTTGAGAAGTAACTCCTGGTTTTCACCCTTCAACTCCTGCATGGGCATCTGGACTGCACTGCAGGGGACCACCGGGTCACTGCCTCTAGGAGCAGTTCTGGTGACAGCTGACCAAGATGAATCAAGAGACACTGGAGTGTGGCACTGAAGGGACAGGCGATAGATGAGGTCAGAGAGCATGTCAAGGTCAGGACTGGCTGCACAGATACAGATTGCAGGCACAGGTCAGGACAGAAGTATCACGTAGAGTCAGGTATTCAGGTACTGATCAGAACAGAAGACGTGTACAGAATCATTTATCTAGGCACAGGTCAGGACAGACAGCACAGGTTTAGAGTCAGGTATCCAGGCACAGGTTAAGGCTGGTGGCACAGGTTCAGGGTCAATATCCAGGCATGGGTCAAATATGGACAGACAGGTAGCATGATCACAGATGCCTTGCAGGACATGAGGTATTTTATTGTTCAGGCAGGGGAAAGTGGTGGGTATCCTGGTGTCCTCCATTATTGGCTAGCTTGGGACAGTATATGCACGCTAAAAATTTATGAGCTGGGCAGAGCAGGCACCTGAAGCCTATGGGAGGACATGCCAACTGGGAAAAAGGAGACAAGATGGCATGAAAGTGCCAGGACAGGGTGCAGGAGGAAGAGTGAACAGCCGTGACCGCTGTGAGGACCATAGATCATAGACTGCCAGTGTAACAATGGCCACCATAATACAGTGTGCACCAGTTGAATCCCTGTGTTCCTGTTGGCACTCAAACTTGAGTATATTCATGAACCGTATTGTTGGCTACATAATACCAAAGCTTACAATAAATTACACCGATTATTGACACTCATATTACAGGAGGTATAGTCAGTATCACAATCCAGAACACTGTCATCCCTCAATACCCGGCGGTATTAGGGTCAGAGGTTATCCCAATACAGTCTCCCAGGTGTCACATTTTAGCAGTGGGAAATTACCCATAAGTGGTTCATTCTCATAATTGTCCATTTTGCCATAAAACAGCAGCGTGTAATCTGCAGAACAAAGTGAAGATCAAAGGATCTCACAGGCTTTGTTCCTGTACACAGAACATGCTAAAGCACATGTCATTTATCAACGTAGCTGCGAGCTTCCAAACTTCAGTGATAGATTCAGGGCCATTGACCATTGACTTTATTTCTGACATTATAATTTTACTCTATTCCGTTATGAGTCTGGAATAGAAAATGGTCTGGATTAAATACGTCCTGTCGTATAGTGTCAATTTGACACAAAATTAATTAAGTCTCCTATGGGCAGATTTTTTATTTGGACGTCATCCTAGATGTAACCGAAGCATTAAAGGTCTAGAGATGGATATTTGGTCCCCCCCCCCCCCCCCCCCCCCCCCGGCCCCAACAACCGACCAATCCACTGAGCGTCCTCTCAAGCTTTAATTCTATTTTTTGTTTTTTTTACTTTATTTCCATAAGCGTTGGTTAAGATCTGGGGAGTTTCAGGCCATGACCCAAAACTCTATGTTTTGTCCCGAGCCTTTAGTTACCCTTTGTATGGGGTCTCATGACAATGAATTTGCTCCATTTGGGACATTTGGTACCATTTTTATTCATGGCTGTGTTTTAGGCTAGACTTAACCAGGTAAATCGATACATTAGTTCTATATGGATGACAAGAAGGCTTGAAGGTTCCCCTGCTACTGAATAAGTTTGGAGAGAAGCTTCATGCACCCTCCTTGAGTCTAGACAATGATGCAGTTTATGCCCCCACAGTGCAGACCCCCCCCCCCCCCCCCCCCCCCCCCCCCCCCCCCCCCCCCCCCCCCCCCCCCCCCCCCCCCCTTTTAAGCCCCCCCCCCCCCTTCTCTTTCTTGGCCCCTGCGTTATTGGTACCAATGAACCTCCTCCGAAGTTCTTGGGGCTGCAGAACTATAGTGCTGAGGGGCTCTTTCTGGCTGCTCTCTCCCCGTTGGCCTTTTTGTGCGTGCAATGATGACTACCCGTGTTTCTTAGAATTGAACCCTGGTAACAGAGAAAAAATAATGACGACAACCCCCCCCTCCTTTTAAAGTCCCAGGGTTCTTCTTACTTAGTCATGACAGATTGATCCCGGCCCACTGCACACGTGTTAGGGTGGTCCATTCTAAGGCAGGGCTCCAATGAAGTTGAAATGTGTTTTGGGGGATAAAGTTCATTTTCTAGGCAAATATTGACTTTCAGCAAGTGATTGCTGTTAAGCTGATCCCTCTTTATAACATTCTGGAGTATATGCAAATTGCCATTAGAAAAACTGGCAGTAGACATTAAAAATTAATATTTTACATCCAAAACTTTTGCCCATGACTGTACACAGCTCCTATGCAGCCTTACTGGCGTTCCTAGATGTAACCAACATTAAAGGTCTAGAGATGGGTATTTACTACATAAGCGTTGGTAGATCGTTTCAGCAAAAGGCATGAATTTCTCCTTTACTTGGCTTTCTGCTCCCAGGTTCGTCTTGTTCTTTGGTGCGGGCTCTGAAGGTTCCCCTGCTACAGTGGACTTCAGCATTAGCTGATCAATGATGCAGTTTATGCCCCCACATCAGAGGTTATTATACTCAATTGGGGCTCAGAACTATAGTCTAGTACCCGAATTCAACACTGGGGGGGGGGCCCGCCCCCCCCCCCCCCCGCCCCCCGCCCGGGGGGGCGGGGGGGGGGGGGGGGGGGGGGCGCCCCCCCCCCCCCCCCCTTTTCGGGGGGGGGGGGGGGCTGGGGGCTCCCCCCCACCCGGTGTTCGGCGGGGGCCGGGTGTCAGACCCCTGCAGATCAGATACTGATGATCTATCCTGCCCACAGGTCTTTAGTATAAAAAACCCATTTGAGGCTGGAAAACCCCTTTAAGGATGGACACGTTTATATAGTAATCCAGAAGGTCCACTATATCCATGGCTGTTGTTAAAGGGGTTGTCTGGAGAGGATTTATTCACTTACCTGGTCTGGTGGAACGCTTTTGATGGACCAGGAGGTTCCAGCGACATAACAACTAAAGATGGTGGGCGAACCTCTGAAGATTTGTTTTGTCCAGTGTTTCGTTTCTGCCGGGGTTTAGTTGGCGTGGCCATGTCAATCACAGACCTCAGCGGTGACCCCGGGCTCATGACTTCACCACGGAGGAGCGGGGCAGGTGTTGGTTCCGATCCCTTGACCTGGGATCGGAACCAGTCTGGAATCCCCAGTCCTAAAAAAGGAAAAAAAGCTCCCTGGACAACCCCTTTAAGAATTTGCTCTCCCACACGTTTATACCATATAATCCAATTTAATATTTATTTTCTCTTTTTTTTTTTATTATTTACTATTTCCTTTTTAGGACTTTTTCATCCCAATTATTTATACCATTTAAAGGGATATACCTATCTAATAAAATGGTGTCACGTCACATGGCTACCCCATCACTTTATGACCTTGCATACTAGTATTATTTTACTTTTTACATTTTATAAAAAATTAAAGATGATAAAATTGTCATCACTGAGAACATAATTGAATTCTATGATAAATTATTGTGGATTTAAGAGGAAAAACAATTTTTTTTCTGTGAAATTTTCTCCTAATTGCTCCGCTATTACAGTCAAATAACAGAAACTGTGATGTGTTCAAGGCAGGTTTTTGGAGATTGTAAATGAAGCAAACCTCCTAGTTTGGTGGGGGTCTTCATTAACTCGTACAATATTGCAAGAAAGAATTCTCACGTTCGCCATCCACAATGACCTCCCACTTAGAGGAATACGTATTCCATTCCTGCCTCAGAGCTCCTGGGATCTCCAGTCCATGTAATATATTCTGAGACACAGCGCAGGCGGCTTCTCCTTTGTGAACCAACATCAAATCCCCTGTGGAGGTGTAAAAAAGGGCAATTTCCCAGACTTTGCTTTTACCTGCTCAATGAAAAGGAAAAGGAGTTGGCACAATAAGGAAAAGGAATTTCAGTACTATAAAGAATTTATTTATTTTTTTCATTTTGCCTAGGTTATTATGTTATGAGAATTTAAAGGGATTTTACGGACCCCAACAGCACTTTTTATATGGAGTTCCTGTTGATAGGATAGTCATTGGTATCTGATCGGTGGGGATCTGTGTTGGAGACAAAGCTGACAGTCACTCTTGGCGCATGCGCAGCACATGTGACTTAGACCAGGAAGGTATCAAGTGTTGGACTGGGGTGTCTAATGCCCACCAGTAAAATTCATTCATTCATACAGCGACATGCAAATATTACCTGACAGTCGATTGTAAATTTCTAGAATGTTGCCAGCATAAATTTTCAGTAGTATCCTGCTACTTGCCTCTTGCCTTGACTTAGGGCCCTCCAGCTTTGTGAATATGTGCCCACACAGCAGCAGAAAGATGATTGGTTATTGGGGCCCATGTATTGTGACTGCTATGGGGCCCAGGGAGGAGGATACTGGTTAGCCAGGCTCTGCACCTAGATGTCACCTCAGGCATGCATTGTATATATTGTCTATAAAAATAAACTGGGTATCCTCTTTAGTAACCTACCCAGTATACAATAAGTATCTGTATGAAGTACAGTTAGTGCACTGTGCCATACTAGGGTAAGCTGGGGCCTACCTGGCTCAGGGGCCCACTGGGGGATTCACGTGTTCACCCTTAGGCCAAGCATCACTAGGAGAGGCTTACCTCTTTGAGCGAACAGCACCACTCTCATTTGCATATTGAAAAAACCAGAACTATCTCTACAACGGAGGCACCAATCTTTACTGGTTAGGTATTTAGATGGTGTCTGTCACCAGAACCAGCATATCACCCCAGCCCTGCAGATAGATAGGTTAGTGTCACCAGACCCCAGCATATCACCCCAGTCCTGCAGATAGATAGGTTACTGTCACCAGACCCAGCATATCACCCCAGCCCTGCAGATAGATAGGTTAGTGTCACCAGACCCAACATATCACCCCAGCCCTGCAGATAGATAGGTTAGTGTCACCAGACCCCAGTATATCACCCCAGCCCTGCAGATAGATAGGTTAGTGTCACCAGAACCAGCATATCACCCCAGCCCTGCAGATAGATAGGTTAGTGTCACCAGGCCCAGCATATCACCCCAGCCCTGCAGATAGATAGGTTAGTGTCACCAGAATCAGCATATCACCCCAGCCCTGCAGATAGATAGGTTAGTGTCACCAGAATCAGCATATTACCCCAGCCCTGCAGATAGATAGGTTAGTGTCACCAGACCCAGCATATCACCCCAGCCCTGCAGATAGATAGGTTACTGTCACCAGAACCAGCATATTACCCCAGCCCTGCAGATAGATAGGTTAGTGTCACCAGACCCAGCATATTACCCCAGCCCTGCGCACCGGCCCCCCCGCTTCCCCCCCCCGATAGATAGATAGGTCACTCACTAGGTCCCCCCGTGTGGTTCTGGGATTTTTGCTCACCGTTCTTGTGATCATTTTGACCCCACGGGGTGAGATCTTGCGTGGAGCCCCTGATGGAGGGAGATTATCAGTGGTCTTGTATGTCTTCCATTTTCTAATTATTGCTCCCACAGGTGATTTCTTCACACCAAGCTGCTTGCCTATTGCAGATTCAGTCTTCCCAGCCTGGTGCAGGGCTACCATTTTGTTTCTGGTGTCCTTCCACAGCTCTTTGGTCTTCACCATAGTGGAGTTTGGAGTGTGACTGTTTGAGGTTGTGGACAGGTGTCTTTTATACTGATAACAATGTCAAACAGGAGCCATTACTACAGGTAATGAGTGGAGGACAGAGGAGCCTCTTAAAGAAGAAGTTACAGGTCTGTGAGAGCCAGAAATCTTGCTTGTTTGTAGGTGACCAAATACTTATTTCCCACCATAATTTGCAAATAAATTCTTAAAAAATCAGACAATGCGATTTTCTGGATTTGTTTTCTCATTTTGTCTCTCATAGTTGAGGTCTACCTATGATGACAATTACAGGCTGGCCTCATCTTTATAAGTGGGAGAACTTGCACAATTGGTGGCTGACTAAATACTTTTTTTTCCCTACTTTATATAGTATAGGAGCTTGGCTACCCCAAATTATAAAATTATAAAATATATACCATGTGTATCCTTCATTGTATTCAATTAGTACCGAATTCCATACAGGATGGCCGGACTTATATAATTGTTGATATAGTGTCCAGGGGGGGTCTAATGTATCCTGCACTTACTGATCCTTGTATTACGGTCTTGCAGTCTGTATTACATCCAATGTTTCTAGACATCTGTGCTGGAATTGCTTTCTTTAATTTCCTTTTTGTCCTTTTCAGCTTATCTTTGTCAATATTGGACGTGATCCGTTATAAGGAGAGTCGCCGCCGCCTGCAGATCCCGGTGTCATTCAGGATTAGCACCATATAAGTTACATCGGGTGTAATGGGTTTTGCCTCAGTCAGGTATTTTCCAGGCCATTAGGCCACATTGGTCTTATCTCTGTGAGATGTTTTATAGAACTGGAAATGTGGAGGGAACTGTAAATTATATTTCAATGGATTAACCCCTTCTTACTCTCTTACTGTGATGCTATGATCAACCAGAAGACAGCTCCAAGCAATATAGAGATATGCAATGAAATGAATTGGTGCAAAAGCGGACTTTCTGGGTTTAGGAGTCCAGTGGGCAGGCTTATAGTTTAGGACCGCCCACAGGACTCCTAAGCCCAGAAAGAATAGAGATGTCACTCCAGGAATTGCATGTTTTACAGAATTTTTTGGACAAAACTATACATAAATCTGCTCCGCTCCTTCTGCTGTGTAGCATGTAGACTGCAGATTGGACTCCATTTTCAACATAAAGGGTTCCCTTTAAGTTATTTCTAATAGATAAGTAATAAGCGATTTACTAGTAAGAATTAGGACCTAAATAACATCACCCTATGAAAATACTAGGGGATGTATATAATTCTGCATTGCCATAGCTCCAGGCACAGATATGTGCAAGATTGGGCAATCTAAGCCATACAAGCTAATGGTGTCCCCTTAAAGGGAGTCCTTTACGTCCAAAATGTCTCCTAAACTAGTAATAGTGCCATGTTTGGGTCTTTAATAGGAGCACAAAGATACCTTTGTGGTCACGAACCGATGAGGCAATGCAGCGATAATCATCTTTTTATTGATATGCAAATCAGCCTGCAAGTGCCTTGGGGGCGGGGCCTGGTTTGCCTGCAGACAAGCATGATGCATGCCTGATATCAAACATGAAGAATCAATTTCAAAGGAAAGACGAACATTTGCAGCTATCTGTAGGCAAATTTGATAAATCAGACCCCGCCCCCAGTGCACTTGCAGGCTGATTTGCATATCCATAGACATTATTATCTCTGCATTGCTTCATCAGTTTGTGTCCACAAAGGTATGTTTCTGATCCTATGAGAGGCATTTTGGCCCTTTACGAGCACGCATAATGTAGAGCAGGGGTCCCCAAACTACGGCCCGCGGGCCGCATCCGGCCCCCGGAGGCCATTTACCCGGCCCGCGTCGCAATTTCCTTGTGTTATTTCAATTGTGAGCGCACAGGTGGCGCTTACAATTGAAATAACCCGCCGAGCGCTACACGGGAAGTCTCGTTCCTGTGTAGACGCTCGGCGCTCGTCGTCCGGACCTAGAATGATCACGTCATGACACACGACATGCTCATCTAGGCCTTACAGCCGAAGACAGAGGAGCCGGGACCACAGCGCGGGAGCAGCTGCAGTGCTAGGTAAAGTATATTTTCACTTTTTTTTTTTACTGGGCATGGAGGGGGATCAGAGAGCTGGATCTATATGGGGGATTGATGGGACCTATATGGGGGAGAGAGCTGGCCCTATATGGGGGAGACTGCATGGGACCTATATGGGGGGGCATGGGACCTATATGGGGGAGGCATGGGACCTATATGGGGGGGCATGGGACCTATATGGGGGAAAGAGCTGGCCCTATATGAGGGAGACTGCATGGGACCTATATGGGGGAGGCATGGGACCTATATGGGGGAGGCATGGGACCTATATGGGGGAGGCATGGGACCTATATGGGGGAAAGAGCTGGCCCTATATGAGGGAGACTGCATGGGACCTATATGGGGGAGACTGCATGGGACCTATATAAGGGAAAGAGCTGGACCTATATGGGGGAGAGAGCTGGACTTATATGGGGGAGAGAGCTGGACTTATATGGGGGCAGAGTGCTGGACCTATTTGCAAATATGGAACCGGACATTGACCATCTCATTAGCCAAAAGCAGGCCCATACTTCACATTGAAATAATGGTGAGTTTGTTGACTTAAATTTACTATTTCTTTATTTTGAATGTTTTACTTGTTCCCTTTTTGTTTTACTTTAAAATGAGATACGTGTAGTGTGCATAGGGATTTTCATAGTTTTTCTTATAGTCCGGCCCTCCAACGGTCTGAGGGACAGTGAACTGGCCCCCTGTGTAAAAAGCTTGGGGACCCCTGATGTAGAGAATGCAGATAACCTGTCACTCTTGTCACATAGTGAATGCAGTAAAAACAAAATATGTAAAAAAAAAAAAAAAGGATGTTTTTTTCCCCAATTTTAACCCGTTATGATACCCTACTGTGACATGATGTGCCCGGGGTCACCAGTGAGGAGACCCCAGAGTATAATAATTTCCCTTCCGGTTCAATCCGAACAAGTACATAAGACAAAACAAATCTTCGAGGGTTCGTCCATCTTTAGTCGTCAATTTCTTCAATCACTTAAAGGAATATCCACTTTGAATAATTTATTTTTGTTAATGCAGTAAAAACTTAAAGGTTGTCATACTACTCCAGCGATCGTCTGTAATCTAATGGGGAATCCAGCAGCAAATGTTCACACCAGCGCCACCACAGGAAACATGAAATAGTGCACAGTTCCCATTGAGATAGTTGTGTAATGGAGGACAGGACAGGTCCTCCAAGGTGAGAAACGCTCTTTAATGTATCACTCCCACAACATTTTTTTGTAGTGAAAGTAAACTTACTGTGTATTTGTGTGTTATCCCTTCTGGTCCTTAGTTGTGTCATGTGATCAGCGATAAGACTCTCCGACTGACACAGCTTTTCTTGTGCGGAGGGGAAGTCTGTTTCTCAATATAGTCCATGAATATCCTAGGAATCGATAATCGAACCATTGATTTCCTGTTCACACATAACACATAGTAAAAATTAGAGAGCCTTATTGCTGGTCACATGACACAGCTGAGTACCGTAAGGCTAAATGCGGATGAATGCGTGTAGCAACAAGTCTGTGGGAAAACAGCCCGAGCGGCACATGGCTGACATCCGTGTTCTTCCATGGAAGAGGCAAATGTTTTTGAAAACCCAGCTTTTCCACTGTAGATTTTTCCACTGCAACAAAAACGCTGCATTTTCGCAACGTGGGGCTTCAACCTTAAGGAGCAAAACTTTACAGATGCTGTGTATAATTCTAACATCTTTATTTCATCACATGGTAACTAGGGAAGTTGTCCAGCGCTTGTTAAATCGCCACCATGACGCTTATCAATACAGTTTCTATGATCCCGATATCAATGAATCCATTCACGCCAGGTGGTCTCCATTTACATTGAATTGCAATAAATAAACTGCAGCCCAGGGGCTTGTGTCCCTAGGAGAGAGCGGGGTCATTTCCTCAATAAATTAGTCAGTATACAAGCCAGTTCAGCTTTAATTAGATCAATAATCCCGGTCTCTTGTGTACCGTATATCGTATATGACCGCGAACATGTAACTGTATGGAAATAGTGGACCACAGTGGCCCCTAACAGCTACATAGGGGATATACTCAATCTCCATCTTCCTTTTGCTACATGAGCTTTTATGGCTGCAGTGAACCCAAACCGGCCCTGAGCTTGTAATGTTTTCACAACCCCACTTAATGGACATATTACTGATGCACCACTGCCTTGTCTCCCCCCGGTTTACAAGTCTACACCTTCAGCGTAGCCATGGAGCGCACCACCATGATATCAGCAATGTGGCCTCCAGATCAAACCCTGCAAATAGCAGGTGGCCAATTGTATTACATGTGCTTGATACCTTGGAGGAACATGCTATAGGCAAAAGGAAGAAAAAAAGAAGGAAAAAAAAATAAAAAATTTGTTAACTTTGGGCATTTTCCCTTACAAATCTCAAAAACATTTAGAATTTTTTTTTTAGAAAAAAATGCAAATTTTCTATATTTAATAAAACTTCTGCATTTTTAATTCATTCAGCCAGTATCACTGGTCACTAGGTTGAACTGACCCATAAAAGAAAGGTTTATCCCCAGCCATCTTTACTTCCCCATCTAGTAATGCCCATAGACCACCCACTTTGGGGTTTAAAGGTGTTGCCCAGGAATTTTTTTATGACCTATCCTTAGGATAGGACCTAACTATCTAATCGGTGGGGGGTGAACAAAAGGCCCTGCACTGTTCAACGGTACAGAGTTGGATCCAGTCCCTGTATAGTGAGTGGGCACCAGTAGTGCAGCTCAGCTCCCAATGAACTCAATGGGAGATGATCTGCAGTAGTGTTACCCCCCTCCACCCACCAATCAGATACTAAGCACAGGCTATACAAAATAAATCCTGGACAACCCCTTTAAGTTCACCCAAACCCAGGCCCCCTTTGAGAATGGCCTATCCCCATTGCAGTCCATTTCCTGGGTCAGTTGGCGTAGTAGTAGAGGATCCTCCAGTGGGCCCAGGCTCTGAGACAATGATAGGATTCAAGGAACCAGTAGAAGACGACCCCATTTGGAGGAGACTTTGGAGTTATTGTGATTTTTGGATACATGTAATGTGATCCCAGCAAACATTACAATGCAAATAAAAGTGGATGTGTCCAAGTTCTGTTTAGATGGAGGCCCTCAGGATCACTTACCCTGGTGGGCCCAAAAAACCAAGTCCAATACCGATTTAAACCCTGCAGTGATCCATCAGTAAATTCTACAAAATCTCCCTTGAAAAGACTCATTTGGGTTAAATTTACCCTTTGGTGTCCACTTCTCAGGAAAATCCCATAAGTTTAGGAAGGTTAGGAGGGAGGAATGTGCTATTGGAATATTTTAATGACATTTTATTTTGCATAGCCAAGGGGCAAATAGTAGTACCCGCTGCTAATATCACTAAAGGGCTTCTCTGGGCCTACAAAACTGATGGTCTATACTTAGGATAGGTCACGACTATCGGACGCATGGATGTGACTCCTGGCACTCTCACTGGTCACTTTTGATAATGGCTGCTCCTGGTGTCCCAGCTCAGTCCATTTGACTTAATTGGGACTGCAATACCAGACGTAGCCACTAATCTCTACCTAAGGATAAACCATCAATTTTGTAGTCCTGTAAAGCCCATTTAACCACTTCATGGCCAGTTTTGAGGTCTATAATATTTTTTCCCTTTTTTTGCAACTTTTTTCGATGATAGGGCTTAATTTTTATCTCTTTTTCATTTTTGCTCCTATAGAGAAGGCAGGGATGGTTTATTACGGTCCCTGCCTTCCCGATTATTGTGTACACAGTGTTCAATGAGTGATGTATACACAGCTATGGGAGCCTCCAAGTATGGCTCCCCTCTGACCCGGTGGTGATGTCATCCGCCGAGGACCAGAGACTGTATCCTAGAGGACCCAGATCAACTCTACAGTTATGATCTTGAGGCTGGATTCCTTTTCCAGTTATAGGAGAAATCAGCCAAAAAAATAAAAATAAAAAGTGCTGTTAAGATGCCTCCCAACAATAAAAAAAAAAAAAACACAAAGGCAAATAAAAAAGAAAAATTTAAGTTAAATAATAATAAAAAAAAAACCACACACATCATGGGTTCTAGCCCCACCCACGGCGACACAACACTACATAAAAATCTAAAAATTACTATTTTGAAAGGTTTTTTTAGTACCACTTTGTGCTATTAAAAAAACGTGAAAAATGTTAAAAAAAAAATTTCCCTACTTTTTTGCTTACATTTTCTTGTTTCCATAAAAATAAAAAAAGGACGCAAAAATTATTTGAATAACCTGAATAAAAAAAAAAAAATTCCAGCCCTCAAAACCTCATGTGTGGAAATATCTGAAAATGTGTCAGGTCCATGAAAATGTAAACAAAGAAAGGGGGAAATGTCTCTGTTTTTCACATTGTTCAGGCTCTTATTTTAGTATCAAAAAGTACTACTAAAAAATATTTAAATATTTTTCCCTCTCTGTACTTTTTGTGTAAGTGACACCTACTTTTGTGTCATCATGGGTGGGGCTAGAACCTGTGATGCGGGTATGATGCTACATTTTTTTTTATTATTTATTTATTTTTTTTACACATTGTGCCTCCCCATTTTAAATTAGCCCCAGTTACATGAGGAATTCAGCCACCTAACCTGGGCCTCAGAGCCAACCTCAGTCCTCTAGGACCCAGCAGCTCCTACAGTTCCTGGCACTGGGGGGATTATATGACTGCTGGGCTGGGCACAAGCCATATCACAGCAGCTCCCATAGCTGTACACAAAGCGCTCATTGAGTACTGTGTATACAGCGATCAGAAAGGCAGGGACAGTAAGAAACCATCCCTGCCTTCTCTCTAGGATGTCCGGCTGGCTCTCTGCCCCGGCAGCTGCACCATGTAGTGCACCTGCTTAACTCTGCAGACTTGCAGAGTTAATTGCCAACCACCCAGATGTATATAATCAACAGGCAGTCGCCAACTGGTTAAACAACAAGATAAAATACAGATGTAAACCAGCAACACACAAACACACATATAATAATGATAATCATATATATATATATATATATATATATATATATATATATAGATATAGATATAGATATAGATATATACACACGTGGACAAAATTGTTGTTACCTCTCATTTAATGAAAGAAAAACCCACAATGGTCACAGAAATAACTTGAATCTGACAAAAGTAATAATATATAAAAATTCTATGAAAATGAACAAATGAAAGTCAGACATTGCTTTCCAACCAGGCTTCAACAGAATTTTAAAAAAATGAAAACTCATGAAACAGGCCTGGAAAGAAATGATGGTTCCCTTAACTTAATATTTTGTTGCACAACCTTTTGAGGCAATCCCTGCAATCAAACGATTCCTGTAACTGTCAATGAGACTTCTGCACCTCTCAGCAGGTATTTTGGCCACTCCTCATGAGCAAACTGCTCCAGTTGTCTCGGATGTGAAGGGTGCCTTTTCCAGACGGCATGTTTCAGCTCCTTCAAAAGATGCTCAATAGGATTTAGGTCAGGGCTCATAGAAGGCCACTTCAGAATAGTCCAATGTTTTCCTCTTAGCCATTCTTGGGTGTTTTTAGCTGTATGTTTTGGGTCATTATCCTGTTGCAAGACCCATGACCTGCGACTGAGACCAAGCTTTCTGACACTGGGCAGCACATTTCTCTCTAGAATCCCTTGATAGTTTTGAGATTTCATTGTACCCTGCACAGATTCAAGACACCCTGTGCCAGATGCAGCAAAGCAGCCCCAGAACATAACAAAGCCTCCTCCATGTGTCACAGTAGGGACAGTGTTCTTTTCAAGATATGCTTCATTTTTCCGTCTGTGAACATAGAGCTGATGTGCCTTGCCAAAAATGTCAATTTTTGTCTCATCTGTCCATAGGACATTCTCCCAGAAGCTTTGTGGCTTGTCAACATGTAGTTTGGCAAATTACTTTTGTCACATTCAAGTTATTTCTGTGACCATTGTGGGTTTATCTTTCGTTAAACGAGGGGTACCAACAATGTTGTCCACATGTGTGTATATATATATATATATATATATATATATATTCTTTTTTTTTAATTATTATTTTTTTTAACATATAAACAGCCTATTCCCGAGTCAGGACGACTATTCCTCATTCCCGATATGTGATGACAGCACCAACTGAGACGTGATACATGGGTCTGCTCACAAAGCTATGAAAAATATCAACTCTAATTATGGATCTGGCTAAATAAACACGTAAAATATGAGTTTGGGTAGAAAGTTATACGACTGCGAGAAGAACTATACACAGTAGTGGAGAATTTCAGAAAAAAAACTGCTGTAATACAACACAATGCGCTCCCCTTAATGAGACAATTATGGAGTATTGAAAATCTCCAATTGAAGACAGTAATGACTTCCATATGTAGGTAATGGATAAACATAGCATAGATCTTATATAAACAGCCCCCACAAATCATCCAGGGGTCCCACACTCATTTGTTATGGTGTTTTAGGAAGCCTTTATAAAGTATGTCTGCAATCTAACAGAGAATTATTTTATGTTGTAATTCTTTCGTGTGACTAAGATTATATTGCAGTTCTCACACTGGCCACTAGAGCACACATCATATGGCAGACTGTTTCCATTTTCTGCTTCTTATTTTTCGGCTTTGCTGTGTAGACTGGGACTGGGTCACCAGTGAGCAGACATGTGGTAGACAATTTGTGTTCTCTGCAGCCCATTTGCCAGCTTTACAGTATAGACTGGGACTGGGTGACCAGTGAGCAGGGATTTAATGTATGCTTGCCAACTTCTGCGTAACAAGAAAATTTATGAGAGGGAAATATAAAGTTGCACAAAATTTCGGGGCTTTATGGTCTCTCATTTATACCCCAGCATATGACATGTGAAACACAAATAGTACATACACTGATGAGCAAAAGGGTAACAATGTTCTGACCTTGTGACGTTCAGGCTCCAGATCTCACCATCCACTACAGCTTGGAACGTGAGACTATCATCATGTGATACACAACCATCTTGGCTATCTCATATATAAATGTGACTTGTAACTATTTAGTATATGATCAGTTCTGCAGATTCCTGTCATGTAACTGCATTGTTACTGTTTTGCTCCTAAAAATCTAAATTTTTATTTTTATTATTTTGTTAGTATTTTATAAATCCACCTTTGGCTTTCAACACTGCCTAAATCCTTCTGGACATGCTCTTGATAAGATTCAAGCATGTCTCAACCGAAATCTGATCCTGGGTCTCTTCTGCACATAGAATGTCCATAGAATTTAATCCCTATTCTGCAAGTGCCTTTTTTAAGAAGCTTCGCAAATGTTTAATTCATCCGGTTCAATTTAGATAATTTTTTTTTTTTCCATTTTTGTGTTGGTGCATACTGGCCGAATCACTCGGGTATGAATACAGCTTTTACTTCAACTCTATTCTCAATTGGGTTGAGATCTCGGAACTATAGGGGCCAATCCTGCACCTCTACTTCATTGTCATTGAACCATTTCTTCGCTTATCTTGAAATGCTTCAGGTTGTTGTCCTGCTGGAACACTATGTCATTCTTTTCATACCCATAGTACTGGAGTGTTCAAAGTAACTCATCTTGTAGGATACTCACATATAGCTCAGCATTGAGACCACCATCAATCCTGGTCAAGTATCCAACGCCTTTGGCTGTGAAACAACCCCATATCATCAGGCTTCCTCCACCAGACTTGACAGTTCCTTCAATTTCTCGATCCGTTATCCCCCTTTACCCTTGACCCAGACCCATTTGCACCCTTTAGAGCTCAGTCTATTGACTGTAGTCACATCACTCCAAATCACCTGTTTACAATCTTCTACTGTACATTTTTCACACTTTATTACAAACTCAAGTCATCGTGTCAGAACTGATATACCTTGTGATAAGCCGACTTGTTGACTCTAATATTTTGCCTGGACGTCAACCTCTTGGCTTTTGAATGGATGGACGGACTTCATTTTGTATTCTTCCACCTGTCATGGCACTCACATGATGCAGTCTGGCAATTTTTTTGGCCGAGAGGCCGCTATCGATGAGCTGGATGATGCTGTTTCTGTTTTCTTGGGAAATCTTCTTCATGGCTGATCCTCGATTTTAACCAACAACCTTTCGCTTGGGAATTCGCCTAATAACACCCTGAGCTATTAGGGAATGTGAGGACAGGTTGTCTTCTGTAGGATACAAGAAGAAAAAGATTTTTCCACCATCAGGAGCAAAATAGTAACAATACAGTTACAAGACAAGAATCTGCAGAACTAGTCATATGCTAAATAGTTACAAGTCACATTTATGTATGAGATAGCCAAGATGACTGTCTATAAAATGATGGTAGACTCACATTCCAAGCTGTAGTGGATGGTGAGATATGGAGCATGAAAGTCACAAGGTCAGAACATTGTTACCCTTTTGCTCGTCAGAGTATGACCGTCCTCAGCACAGGACTATATACCAGATCCCATAACCAATTATCAGCATCACACCAAAGTCTCCTATACAGACCCCAGGCCAAACCCCTAAGCAATATAGAACCATAAATAAATATAAGTTCTCTATGTATACTGACTCATGACTACTCCTTTATATAGACTCAAAACTAGAGATGGGCAAAGCTCTCAGTATTCGATTCGTTTTGGACTTGTGTGTCTCGGGTCCCAGATTAGTTTTGGGTCGAACAAATTTGGTACAAACCACAACTTAAATTGGCTTAAAAAATAGTGTAGAAGACTGCCAGGGCTCCTAGGAATCTATTATCTATCTATCTATCTATCTATCTATCTATCTATCTATCTATCTATCTATTTCTAGCTGTCTAAGGAAAACACAGCCAAAGTTATATCAAATTGAAAGTGACATTATTATACTCTGGGGTCTCGTCAGGTGAGCATGGGTGTTTTTTTTTTTTTTTTATTTCTGTCATCTAATCTGGGCCTCCACCTATCATACTCTGGGGTCTGAAGAGAGTATATTTGCATTATCTCTTTAAATAAAATATGCTGCGTATGCTGACATTATGAGGGTTCCTCTCCATGATGTGACTGATCTTAAGAAACTTCATACTAGAAACTATAATTCTGTTTCACGGGTGACTCACTGAAAATTCTTCAATACCATGAGGATCCCTTTACACACAATTGGCTTAA